>JAQQAE010002562.1:0-22023 GCA_029823295.1 Pseudamia nigra | reverse complement strand
GGAGGGGTCGCTGGAGGTCGTAACAATGTTTTTCATTTCTTGCTCACCACAAAAGCAGAAGACACACACAGGAGGTAATGCTGGTGGTGGTAAAACAGTGCATGGTACAATGGTGAAAACACACTAATGACTGTTAGCAGCTATGGCACTAATCCCTATCGCTGTTAGGACTATGAAGGGAAAACAATTTGGAGGAGTCTAAGGGAACAGAACAATACAGCTTAAAAAATGTTTTTCTTGATTTTTCTCTTAGAATAAATCTTATGGGCTAACTCATGAAGTCCTCACACAATATTACGTGAAACTAAACCTTTATTTATTAGTGAAGCATAAATACATGACAAAAGGGGAGGGAAAGAAGATGGGGGAGTTGGGTACAGATATACACAAAAAGGTTTGATAAACAAATGTTCTGACAGTCACTGGCGTCACAATTTATAGCCCTACGCCCTACTAATTCCACTTTACCACACCAGTGTGTTGGTAAATGGATAGGAGAATGTTTATTTCTAAATGCAATCCATGCAGTGTGTACTGAAAGACATAGACAAGAAAGTCAGGTAAAAAGTTTTGCTACACATGCATACAGCAATCCTCTAATTTTCATCTAATCCTCAAAGGACTAACAATGCCTTTCAAGCTGGACTTTGCACATTCAGCCAGCATTTACTGACAGAGGAATGTGTGTCATGCTCCTGGATCCTTATTGAATGATAGCTAGTAAACATTGTCATTCCAAAGAGAGACAGGATTAAAGCCGATTGAGGGGAACAGTACATGGAAAGAGAACGAACAATAGCCAAAAGGAGGACAGTATCACAAGGGTCCAATGGCTGCCGTGATGAATATGTGGGAGATTATAACCCATTCCATCATTTCCATAATGTAAAACTCTCTTTCTTCTTCACCCGCCGACTATTCACTAAATAAATGAGAAAACTATCACCCTCGCAGAAATATTTGACAAAAGGCAGAAGGAAGGGAGACTGAGTTTTGAACGACCCCGTGCCTTTGACAATACAGACACTGTCCGAACACATTCAGAAGCAGCGAAGTGAGTAAGACCTGGTAGAGTATTTATCATTGAGCACAATGCAAATGTATTACCATGTCACCTATACCACTTTACGCCACAGAATGGAACCGTGGTGAATACGAGGGAGTTTTATATAATACCAGATGGAAATATGAATGCTACCTTGCTGTTGCACACTAAACTGCAGGATTTGGACAGAAGGATCATTCAGTGTACACTGGTTTAAAGCCATGTGGCCACAAAGAGCTGGCCCTTGCATTAACTAATATGCTACTAGACTAGCTGAGCTAATAAGTTTTCCCTGCAAAAACGATTCAAATGTAACTACCAAGATTTTGAAATAAATGTTAAAATAGACAGATATTGACAAAAGACATTAAAATAAGTCTACAGTTTCCTTTAAAACTTTTAGAAGGTCAGTGAGACCTTCTTTTACAGTAAAAGCAAAAGAAAATACCAATCCTGTAGAGTTTGCTCAGTATACAGTATACGCGATGTGCTCGTTATATAAGCAGACATGTCACTGCAGACCTTGAATGTTACTGTTAAAGTGCTCCTCAAAAAACATTAAACTTGTGAAGTTCTTCAGCCATGGACAATAACTACAGTGCCATTCCCCTCTCAGCTCAACATCACGGACACCTTTTCAACTCTCACTCATAGGTGCATTTGTTTGTGTGTGTATGTGAAAGCTTCTGTGAAACCTGCCTGTATGTGTGTCTGTGTCATCTGCCAGATCACTGCAGTCTATTCCAGAGATCTCTCCCATGGTAACCTAGTTTATTTACTTTATCTACAATATAATGCTTCAGTGAACATTAGCAACTTTGAGACACAAGTTTCAATCAGTTATCTAGAGGTGGTGTGTGCATGCTCGTGCGCGTGTTCAGCCAGGTGCAGAGAAGAGATGAACACTGCCGCCAAAGAAGCAGCATGGCTTTAAACTGAAGAACTGACAAAGAGGCCCCAAAATAATACAAAATAAAAATGGACAGTGAGAGAGAGTTAAGGGAAACAAAAGCGTAGTGGAAAAAAGAGAACCAGGGAAGACAGACAGAAAAAATAAACTGTGCAGGACAGTGGGGAAAAGAACTGGGTGGAAAGGTAGTTGTGAATATAAAAAATAAAGGAGAGGAGCTAAATTAAAAAAACAATATTCTGATGAAAGATAGAGATAGAGAAGGGGAAAGACAGACAAAGGAATTGATAGAAAAAGACAGAAACAAAGTGAAAAAGAAAACATTGGCGAGAGGAAGAGAATGGAAAAAAGAAGGAAGGCAAAGTCTTGTCCCTGGGTAAAATGGAGCAGTTCTTGTCCAATAAACAGGTGAGCAACTCAACAGGCCAGGACCACCAAGCTGACTGACAGCTGAGAGCTCTTGCTGACCGCCAGCTTTATGTTACATGACATGAGGAGTGCAACTCATCTGACAAAGAGAAACTGCCTGCACCTCTCAAAATGTGAGAGGCAGTGGCGGAAGTACACACATACACATACAGAGTCGACACACAGCTGCTTAAAGCAGCATCCACGCATCATGGACACAAAGTTCCAAACACAAAAATATCCACTCTCTCACATACTCAGGCAGGGAGAAAGCTATGGCATTTTCCTTCACAGGTGAGCAGAAGAAGGAAACACCCTGGTGCTTCAGTTAGAGGGAGAAAGTGAGGAGTTGTAGGGTGGGGGGTAGAATGTATGCTGTGTGCCGACAGAATCTTTTCCACATGACGGGCCTCGGGCTGTTTTTGTCAACTGCACTCTTGAGCAGCAAGGAGTCAGGTAGTGTGACCACATGATTGCCCAAGAGGCACTGTGGTGAGAGAGAGAGAAATGGGGGAGCGAGAGAGGGAGTGAAAGGCAGAAAAGAGTGGGAGAAGGATGGGGGGCCAGGGACAGGACCGCTGCAGCACGCATGATGAGGTGTAATCACAAACCCCATTCAGAGTGCAGTGGAGTTTGTCAACATACACACATTCACATTCCACTGTCTGTCAGCTCTATGACCCAAATCGAACATGCTGTATGTGTATGTGTGTTTTTCACACACACGGATGCTTTCTGCCCATTTTGCCTTAAACCAGGTAGTAACGGCTGCACTGTCGAGGCTTGTGGTTTGCGGTGAGGAAGTCAGATTCCAAGCTCTTGTAGGATTTCACTGTTGCCGGTATCTCTTTTCAAACTGTGATCAAATGATCATTATGAACAAAGGACTTGGCTTGTTGCCTCTGGAGTAAAAGGTTTTTCAGTGGCTGTGACTGTGTGGTTTGATTTGAAACTTTTTCATGAAAAAAAACAAAAGTGCAGTGGACTTCAGAGCAGCTAATATATCATACAGGATTCTTTAAATTAAAGTTAAAATGTGTCATTTTTATTTTGACAGTATAACTGCAGTTAATTCATGAAGCGCTGAAGTTCAGATGAGTGTTGTGCAATTAAAACTTAATATACAGAAATACTTTTTGTGTGAAACTAAAAAGATGCTTCTGTCACTCTGTTTAAATTAAACAAAATCAAACAAAATCTGGTTACGCACAACAGACAAGAGGGCAAACAATGTAATTTACATTTATACAAACCTTGTCTTTATCCGATTATTTAAGTGTGTCTGTTTTCTCACCATAGGAAGGCAAAATCTTCTATAAAATTTCTTCTAAATTAAAAATTTAGAAGCAGAGCTGCTGAAAAGAAAAATGCATCTCAATCAGTAACTCTTAGTAATTCTACACACAGAGACAGACTATAAGCAGTGCCTGAGATAAATAATCTTCATTCGTAAGTTAAGATAGCTTTACTTTGTGTCATAGGAACATTATTCCTATAAAACACTGGACTGTGAAGGTCTAATATAAACTGTGGTCTATGTGTGCAGGCTGAAAAATGAGGCTGCGTGACAGTTTGGTGATAACACACAAGTTCAATCTGTCGAGACAATCAGCATTTAGACCTTGGGAGAAGAATGCACGACTGTGTGCGACTGATTCATTGGACACGATCACCTGCAAGTGAAGCGATTCATAATTCTTCCCACCTGAAACGAGGGGTTCAAACCAATGTCAGGCTGCTCTGATATCATGCCTGCCTCAGCTTGGGTTTCACAATAATATCAGGCTCTTGGAGAGATGCCATCAAGCCCAGCTTCCGCACCCAAGACTTCTTCAATTAAAATGCAGAGAAAGAATAACACATGAAACACTAGATCCCTGCTTGTTTACAGAAATTAAAGAGGTGCGTGCAGTATTTGCAATCAGTCACTTCCAGTGTATCAGTCATCTTAACTATGAGGTGTACATATAACAAACTACTGAAGGGGCCCCAAACTATGCTGAGGCCACAACCCTTCTTTCCATTCTTAAATCATGACACCTGTTTTTTCACTATGCTACACTTATAGCCCAAAACAAAACAGCATGTGCATTTGGCATTTTTAAAACAAACAATGAAAGAAACTGAAGGAGTGAGAGGAATGCCAGGGGCAGCCATGATCAATAAACTCATTGAGCCTCTTTATCTTCTCCTTAAGGAATGATGGCGGTACTCAGTCTGAGCATCCTCAGCTCCCCTCTATCCAACTGCCTTCTCATGGCAACTGCACAACACTCTTAATGCTATTTCTGTTCTCCTCCTCATCTAGTCTACATCTTCACATGCTCCCTTATAAGATAAGATAAGATAAGATAAGATAAGATAAGATAAACTTTTTTTATTTTACCATTTTAACACTTAGCTATATCATGTTCAAAGAATAAATACCTGACAAATGCAAAAAATAGTATAAACTATAATAAGAGGATCTGAAATGTCAGGGTAGGAGGTCTGGACAGAATTCAAGCTGTTTTTGGTTCAATTTTACAAGTGTGACGTGTTACATATGTGTTATTTTCACAAGCAACAAAAGACTAAAGGAAACACTAGGAATATATCAGGTGTGAAAAATATTTCCTCTGTGGAAATCATCAAGGTAAAATTCCAGAGTCCACTGAAAAACAAGTCAGCTCCTCATCCTCAAGCCCAGCAAAGTACAGGACATTGTTGGTCCATTTACTTTTGCCCCAATTTGCTCACAGCACGATACCATCAGACCCAAAACCAAACCTCATTAAACTGAAATATGGAAAGTTGGGGAACTTCCAAAACTTCCAACTTTTTAACCTCCCCTTCCCCTAAGTGTGAAGACAAAACACTGGACCAGAGAGAGTGGTGCATGGAGAACAGCAGCAGATCCCTGGACTGAGAGCTAAAGGAAGGAAGGAAGAGAGGGAAAGAAGGGAAAGTAAACCTTTGATGAGTAAGACTTTTTTGTAAAGCGAGAGGGCTTAACTTTAAAATATTCTGGGTGGCAGTGAATGGGGGATTGACCATTGGCCCTGATCTCAGCCACACACTGGGGCAGTGGGGTTAATGGTGGATAAAGATTAGAAAAAAGGAGTTGCTTTGCCTGATCTCCATCCACCCCCACGCCCCACACTGTTCACCTTCTCCGCCAATCCCAAATCAGCTTGACAATAGAGGCTGCCAATGGGGAATGATCCAAGTCCCTTTGATTTCTGCCTCTGCCCCCTCGACTGTTCTAAGTGCCCAGGGTAAAGACCCATGGAGGTTCCCCCTGTTTGCCCACTCACGGGGACAACACTTAGCAGGCTCAGAGAAACCATTTGAGAGTTGAAAATGGAATGACAAGAGGTCTCTGATCTATGACAAGAAATCAATTTCAAATTTGGAATGTAGGCAGATGGCTGTTCAGTCCGAGCTGCACTTTCTTTAAAGCAGCAAAACATATACTTAATTGCTGTACATTTTTATACATGGCAACATGGGAAGTGCAGCTTTGTGTGCAGTGTTGAGGCAATTACACTTTTTGCAATGATTAGAAGGATTTTTTTAGGCCAGCAGATATGCAGTTAGAGTTCATCTTTGAAGATTTAACTAAATACAGTACTAGGCAAATTAAGAACTAATATTAAAATCTCTTTTAGGTGGAAAAGGAGGTCTAGACTCCTTAACTCTGTATAGATACAACTCCTGAGGGTGTGGGCCTGGTCCTGCAGTCAAGTCACCTAGAAATTTTGTCCCTGTCCATAAGCTTAAATTATATCTATGTCTCTTACATCAATGGCACCATTTCTGGATGGTGTGCTGAGATAAACAGAATTTCTTTGTTATCACTGTAGCAGAATGATTGCCCAACATGTATTCTCAGTTCAAAGCAAACTTGGAGTTACTTTCAGTATTAAAAGAGCACATATCAAGAGCCTTAAATCACTGAAGTGGTGACTGCATGGATTATACCTATACTACAATTCATTTCATTCAAACATTTACAAAAAAAGTTTTGCACCCTCTGTCATCAAAACCTGTGAAACATCATTAAAACCACACTCTGCTTCTCTTATCAGTACTACCGGTGACCTACTCTGTGGCTGTGCACATCCAAATGTGTGTACATTTTTCTATCACGGGTGCCAGAATACGTATAGCCACTAATCAGTGGAAAGCACACATGTTGAAGATATAATTAGTGACCCCAGATTCTTCTGTGCCATTCTGGACTGACTTGGTGACAAACAGAGTCATGTGTCATTGGACTAGACATGGAAGCAAACATAAATTATGTCCAAGTTCTGTCAAAACACACCAGTAACTGATCAAAGACAATTTATTACATTGACTACATTTTATTACCGGAATAACAGTTTGTATTTTGCATCATGTTCTGGATTAATACATATGCCGATAAACTGCATTTTAGATGTACTCATTCAGCAATTACTAATGGAGGAAGTGTGATCGTAACAGAGCTTTTTAGGACTCGCAGTATGTTTCTGGATTAAAAATATTGCTTTATCCCTGACATTCTCACACTATGTTTCACATCATACAGTCAGTGTTAAATACATACTGATAAATACACAGCTTTCCTGCTGTTTTGTTATTGCATTTCCCAAAATGAGACCAAAATGCAACAGTCATTGGGGATATTACTAGAACTGACCAATGAAACATGCACAGACAGTAAAAATGGCCTTCACTTACCGCTTTGTAATTTATTTACAGTGTGTAATTTCTGCTTGTTCTTACGGGCACAAAGTGGGCATATTTCATCCTACATAAAAAAAGCACAGAAAGAGCATTGGATAAGAACATGCAGTCTCTGTATAGCTAAGTATGAAATATCAGGTTATACTGTATGAACATTGTCCACTTTTGTTTTGATCTGCTACAAAGTTAATTAAGAAATCAACAAAATAAACATAAAATTGTGTCCAGTGCAGACATTTGTCAGCAATAATGTATATCATAACTTCTAAGCTAGAGTAGATTGAAAATCCTTGGGGTGTGAAAACCAAACAGGCACAACTGAAAGGTTGCCCAGTGGAGGGGGAATTCTATCAAGGTGGACAAGATGAAGATTTGTTACATCTGACGGGGAACGGGGCTCTCTTGACCTCAGCTACCTGCTACAATCACCCAAACCCCACAGTAGGGCTAACAGTATAATAAAATCACTATCAGAGACAGAACTGGAGTTATGACAATCATTTAATCTTTTTTCCAAACAAGATACTACAACATATGTGAAGCAGGGAAAATGGGAAAATAATTTATTTTAATTTCAGTGTTGCTTTTGTTAATGCTACTTTGATCTTTCAAAAAGATTAATGACAGACGGGCATTAAGATACCATGTTCAAATACTTACCCTAGGGGAGAAAACTTGCTGTTGTTGTCCGTCACGAGAATGGAAGAAGGCCAGCGATGTCAGCTACCTGAGAAAACAGTAAGTACACTATTAGTTCACACTGATCTCTTCTAAGGTTTCTAAGGCACATTCAGTGCTTGTGAAGACGTGCCTGTCTTACATAACTATTTTCTGTATGGCTTGTAGGTGAAAGCAATAAACTTCAGAACAACAAAGTGCACCTGGATTTTGCTGTGAAGCATGAGAAAATATGTTTGAGTGTTAGTGCCAGTGCAAACAGGCAACATACACTCACTGGCCACTTTATTAGCTACACCTTGATAATCCTGGGTCAGACCTCCTAGCTATCATAAGATGACACACTGTGGTCATAAAGGGATGAACTTGGCCAGCAGCAATGCTCATGTAGGCTGTGACATTTAGACAATGTAGTTAGCTTTAAAGGTCTGAAAACGTGCCACCACTGTCAGCCTGAAGTGTTGACACAAGGTAGGATAGATCCAGGCTTTCATGTTGCCTGTGCCAATCATTACCATAACATCCAAATCCTACAGTGGAAATTGAAAGTCACTAGAAAAGGCAATATTTTCAAACCTGTCTTACCAGTTTATCTAAACTCTGGCATCAACATGGTATTTTCATCCAGAGAACTGTTGCTCACTGCATACTTTGTCTTTTGCAGACTATTCTTTGTAAACCCTAGAGACAGTTGTGTGTGAAAATCCCAGTAGATCAGCAGTTTGTGAAATACTCAGACCAACCCATTGGGCACAAACAATCATGCCACGTTCAAAACCATGTACATTATTTTACGTCTTCATTCTCACGCTCACTTTAGACTTCAGCAAGTTGTCTTGAGTGTGTCTACATGCCTAAATGCACTGAATTGCTGCTATGTTATTGGCTGATTAGACAGTTACTGTAGCAAGCAGTGTTGACAAGTGTACCTACTGTAATAAAATGGCCAGTAACTGTATGGTACACACTATAGTCACCCACACCCCTGCACACACACACACACACACAGCTCACTCTCCCAAGTTAAAAGGTGCAATGCCTGGAAGGCTCAAGCTCTCAACGGCAAGTAAATCACACCGTTAACCTGACACGATTGATTTCTCATGTATTTCTATTCAGCTGTGTGCATCAAAGTACCCATGCAACGGCATCCATATAATTTAGAAACCATTAGTACTGATGCTTTTTTGTGTTAGTCATCCACTAGACTAAAGTGTACAATACCATAGCTGAAGATTGCTTTACCATTTTTACTTCACACGCATCACATTTAGAACATTAGGAAAAAATTTAAACTCCCCTCAGAGGTGCACTGTGGAGGCAAGTTTTTGCTGCTGGGGGCATAAAGGGCACAAAACAGCCTGGATGATCTTCTGTGAAATTTTTTTCCCCCTTCTATTCTCCCAGAATTCCAATGACCCCTACAGGCAACCAGTGACTGCTGAATCCTAAGGAATGCGCTCTCTGAACTGTATAAAAAGCCCTCAGCTCAAAGAGCACAGCTAAAAACAAAATATGCCAACTGCTATAATTTTTCACTGTTTCAAGTTTGTAGAAAATGTTGCACAGATTGCTGTGCAACTTTTACTCAGAACTAGGTGAGAGAGGTAGAGGTGGGGTGGACATAAACAAATGCACTCTGGTTTGAGAAAAGAATTATAAAAAGATAGGATTTTAGAGAACTGGTTGATTGACTTGCTTCATCTATTTATTATGTGTGGTTTTAAATGAATCCAAAGTATGTACAAATGTTTCAAAAATGAAACGCCTACCAAAACCTCTCAACCAAATGAAGATGTATGTATGATGTATGTATAATGAAGAATAGCTTTCACTCTAATTTACTTTAGGCATTATTTTGTTTCAGTTTAATAATCCTTAAGTTGAAAATATTTGTTTCTTCGTTGACTTCAGTATTACACCTCTGGCCTGTGCAAATGTCATATTTTATTCACTGAAAAAGCATTAGAAATGCTATTAGTCTGTATGACCTCCAATTCGTGGGGATTTACAAATACCACACATATCTTTATGCCAAATATACAACCATTGGTAAATTCTATCAACTTATAAATATGGCAAAGGCATTCACGTATTCATGAAGGCCTAATAATGCTATAGGCTGATATTTACATAAAGCACTCGCATACTAAGTCAAGATAAACTATTTAAGGCCTGAACCACAAATACCTCCGCACTGCAAAAAAAGGAGGGTCCTGCGATGAAAGAGGACATTATGCTAACAAGTCAGATTACTGTACACAATAACTTTATCTTAAAAGTAAATACCATCCTTGGTGTTAGGAAAGGGGGGGCATTATGAAAAGTCACTAGCAATATTTCTGTGGGGACCAAATGCTCCTTATCAGTGTTAGTCGAGCAATTCAGGCCCGCCCGAAGAAAGATGAGTCTTCAAACTCATTCTATTCATGGTCAGACGTGTAATTACCCTCAGCTCACAGTCTAGACGTAACCGCTTTCACAGTATTTAAGACCCCCTATGCAACGTGCGGATGCTGGCTCCTACTACCAAGCTCTGCACGTTAAATCTGTGGGCAGATAAATTAGCGAAGAATGCAATAAAATAGACACAATGAGAGGAACTTTATCCTCCCTGCTGCTAAATGAGATTTCTTTGAAATGCAGATCAGTGGCTCTAGATTAGTGAATTTTAGCTGCTGTCAACATCATAACAAAATACAAATGCGATTGTTCACTGGTACCTTATCTCCTTGCTTCCATCTGCTGGCTGGTTATTTACTCCCCCCTGATTTACTATGCAGATCTAAATAAGTCGCATCAAAAGGAGGGCTTACTGCACAATGCCTTCTTAAGCTTCTACATCAAGGTATTTGAAAAACCGGTAGTCACATGAAAAGGCTGCCCATCAAAGGCACATCTCTAATGAACTCTCCCATATCAGAGGGGGCTTGTGGGGCCTGGCTTTAATGCCGTCTGTATGGTGAGAGAGAAGCAGAACTACAAATCAGACCCACCAAGCCACAGCAAAGAGGGGAAGACAGAGAGAGGAGAAAAGAAATGGGAGACAGGATGAGGAGGAAGGCTTCCGTTATCAGATTAGATTAGCTCAGCACAAGAACTAGTCCATCCACCCACCCGTCCACCCGTCCACCCACCCATCCATCCATCCATCCATCCATCCATCCGTCCGTCTATCCACCCACCCATCCATCCATTTCTTTTAGGCTGAAGATGGCACTCCTGAAAAGATTATAATGGCATAAGATTAGAAATTAAAAGTCACAATGGACTGCACACATCAAAGTTTGATCTACTGGACAATCTAAAAGGAAAACAAAACCAAAATGTAACTATAAGCTCAAATCTGACATTTTGTAATAGATGTCAGATACATAATGTATTTTAGTAAACAGATTTGAAATAAAATGTAAAGAGGTGAGGATTATTCACAGCTGGACTCCATGAATAAAAAAGATTTAAAAATATGGTAAAATAACAAAGAAACCTAGCAAAGAAAGAGGAAGATTTGTGTGCTTTTCATTCTACCCAGGTCTGCAAACAGCTTTAGTAATTTCAACCAGAGCTTTCACATTATGCTCCTCCAATAACCTTTAATTTCATGGTGTATTTGTTGCATTCAGCACAGAGGCTGGATTACAACTGACAATCTTCAGACTTGTACATAGAAAATAAACTGCATGAAGAGATCATGATCGCTCCCACCACCCCACTGCGATCATCACCGCCACCATTCTGCTTTGTAGTAGTGTGTCTGGATGAAGGGGAGACCCCCACCAACAAGCATGCAGTTTACTAGTGAACAATTAGCCCTGGAGCAAGAGCAGGCCCGGCACTGGCATATGTGGTTAAGAGGCGAGCGCTGCAGGAGAGCACCATATGATGGAGGGATGAGGATGGGAGGAGGAGGAGGAGGCAGAGGTGGGAGGAGAGGGTGTAAAGAGGCGTGTGCCATACACGCGTATGCCAGTTTTTAACTACTGGATATGTCCTTTGTCATTCCCTCACAACTAGTCTGTACAGGGATGAAAGATAAAGAAATTGCAGAGGGTGTCACCCTCTTACTGTGGATTCTAGGAACCCTAGATTGAGCTGTAATGTGAAGGCATCCATTGGCTGAGTTGTTTTGCTACAGTAACTCAACTTCTCATCCCTCCCCTTACCCCGCCTCGAGCATCTCTACAATGTAGCATGCCAAGTGGGCCCAGTGCCAGTCGCATTTGCAACCACAAGGGACCCTTGTCTTTTTGCCTTGCCTAATGAAATGACAAAACAACAGCTTTGCATATGCAAAAACAGGTGTTGTGACAGGTTTGACTCCTCTTGACCTAAGCTGTGTTAAAGAGAGAAAATGTGGAGGAAAAAACTTTATGACCAACAGCTCCCTGGAGGTATTTAGGCTCTGATGGGCACTCAAGTCTGGCCCATCTGCCCTGCTGCTTGCCAGAAGTGACAATCTGAATTAAAACCTACTCATCAAATATCATAAAAATAAACCATTGTTTTGCTGTGTCCATATGTTGTGGCCATTTCATCCTGTTCTCAGAGAGCTGCATTGGAGGTTGAGCTTCTAGGCCTATAGCAGTGATCCAGGGAAAATCCAGAGAGTTGCACAGTAGCCTGTAATTACCCTCCCACCGATCTGCTGTCTTCAGACCGGAGACCTGCGTCATCCTTCACGTTATCCAAGACCATCCTATCCACATTACAGAGGAGAAAACCTTGCAGAGCCTGTGTGGTGAAGACATGGCCATTGTTTACAGTAGGATTAGGGAATCACAAGTTGTTCATTTAGAAAGTGGAAAAAACATTAAATCATCAGTGCTTGTTACTAAATAACTATAATAATTATGGTTTATGCAAGCGTGTATATGTCAACTGAGAAGCAAAAATTGTGGTACAGAATGTGTGGCTGTGAAGCAAACTGAAAACAATGGGTTTACGGAAATGTCAAAATTCTCCCCACCATATTTAAACAAAGTATGTCCTAACCCAAATCGTTTTGAATGGAAATATTCCTTTTGTCTTTTAATGATAGACACAACTACTGTACTACACCCTGCCCACCGAAGCCACTCAACGCCACCACCCAACCCCCACTTTTTCCTCCTGTTTTTATTTAGATGAGTGAGACAGAAGGAACAAACCTGAGACAGTCGTGACCCTGTGCGAGTGTTGTAACTTGGTCTAGAGCTATGCCGGCAGAAGGAAGCACCATATGCCCTCAGCCCCGAGCTGGATGCTCTTTCTGCAGCCTAATGTGCCTGTCAAAAACTGTTACTGTCACAACCCCACCCCCCAACACCCCTTGTTTTTCCTCCCTTAACATAACATGTTTGAAATAAACCTTTCCTTCTCTCTCTATTATTCTTTGAGTAAAGAGGAGAGGCCTTTGTAGAGGTGAGGTACCAGTAGGTGCACGCCAGTTTTTGTATTTTGGATCAGCATAGAATTACTGAAACATGGCAACGTATGTCTGAAGTTCACATACATGTAAAATCAATAATTTGCAGACCTAATCAGCATTACAGTTTTTACTGTAAATTTTAAATCACAGAATTACGTTGGACATGACCAAAGCTGTATTTTAAATTAATTTATTCTAAGATCAATTATGAAGAGCACATTACAACACCACAATTAATGAGAGATGGTCAACACTCAAAAAATACCATTGATGTTACAGTAAATGGCTGATAAAATAACAATTGAGTGAGGGGCCTCTGTTTGCTGGATGCTGTCTCACATGAGGTTTTACTGTTTACAAGTGACAGACTGATGGCTACAGTCTGAGCCACTGTGACCTTGCCTTTTACCATAACTGACCCTAGATCTTAAATTTGAGGCAACACTCCCAAAACCAACACATTTTTTCACACCACGACACTGTGCATCTGACTGTGACTTTAATAAAAGCTGTTATGCCTTCACACCACAATGACCAACAAGTAAACAAGCAATTGCTCAGTGATCAAAAAAGAAGAAACTGAGGGGAGAGATTGACATCCAAAGTTTGTGGCTGCTGTACTACAACAGAAATAAGTACATATCCTGTCAAATAAACGGACTAAATGTCAGCTAGCGTTATAGGTCTAGCTTAAGGCATCTTTGAAAGACCATTCCGCACAAGGTCACGGACACAACTACAGTGCTAAGAGGTGAACTCCAAACCTTACAAAACAGCATAAAGTGTTTTTCATAGCTTTTAAAACACTGTGTATCCAAACCAACTGTTGGTGTTAAAAAATACATGATATTACCCCTTTTCCATTTGAGAATGTGACATGTTGTGAGGGTAAATGAACTTTGGGTCATGTGTTTTGTGGCTTTTCAAATCCTGAATGGAACTATGAGGTGTAACAGTTGAAAAAACAGCCAGGATGTTTTGACACTTGCTGTTTTAGTTAATATATAACCACATATCCTTTTAAACATGGTCACACAAACAAGAAACTCATAAAATGTATGCAAACAAAGTGTTAGAAAGACTATGAGACAAATGAATGTGGAAAAGTGAGTTACTGACTGTTTGCTCAGATAGCCGTTTACTCACCCTTGTGTGGGCAGCTTGCAATCTCTCTTCTAATCCTCATCTCCTGACCCCACCCTGCACCGGTTTCCCTGGCCAAAGAGCCACTATGTTTCTCACTCTCAACAGTGCCAAGCCAGGCTTAAGAAGTGACCCAGAGCGTAACTAAAAAAGTCTGAGCTGTCTCAAGACTCTTAGTATCTGGGACACACAAAACATCATTACTGTGATGTGGATAATTACAGTGCAAAAGGGTGGCCTCTTAAGCATGTAATACACTCTTTTATCTTAAGAAGTCAATCTCTCTGAGGCTGACAGCTTGCAGCATATGATCCTGGTAAACAAATACTTTTGTGAGGTAAAAAAGTGCCATTAAAGGCCAAAACTGTCAACACAAATTCCATTTTTACTGGGAGGAGGAAACCAAAGGGGGAGGAAGGGGGAGAAGGGGAGGAGGAAAAAGGACTTGATCACTTCTGGTTGCTTTAACTTGCATGGAGGTTGTCATGGAAACATTTCTATGAAGTTAACAGGGATAAAACCTGAACATTTGCCATTTAATTGCCTTTAAGCTCAGTAACAGGGCCAAGATAGCTATATGTGAAAACACACTGTGCAGGTTACATGGATGGGCTCTGAAATGTTTAAAAAAAGAAGCTGGTTCAACCACCATGATTTTCTTACCCATTTTCTCCTCAAATGCAGCAACACCTCAAGGGCTGAGCGAGCAGTCTGTTTCATTACAGAGGTGTTGGGGGATGGGTGATGGTGGAATTCAAAAGCTAATCCAAAAGTGAGCAAGTGTTTCATTGCTTTAGAAGTAGTCTGACTCACAACAGGACTGATGTGATCTATGCATAAAATCTACTCTCTGGACTTATTCTAAATTTGCGCTTTGTACCAAAACTATTATTGTCAGTTTCAACAGTTTCCTCAAACACAGAAAATGTGCACAAAGTTGTATAAAATTTGCATTTCCTGCGTCACTATAGCAGGATGCTACCATTCCCATATCTAAGATAAAATCATGCATCAGCCAGTATTCATTGAGCTGAAAGCAGAATCTTAATTTTGATAAATGATTGAAACGTATGACAGAGTATACACATTAATCCAGTGGAGGACATTCATTTTCCAATTACCATAATGTAGAGCACGACCGCCCGATGATAAATGCAGCAATCAAAAAATGGATGCAGTGTGGGGAGAGTCGTGGTAATACTGCTCCAGCACCGGTCAGTCTTGGAAGGAAACTAATGGCAAATCTCTCTCTCTGTGTCACTGCCATGGGTGAAAAAAATACATCCTGTTTTACAAAATCAAAAAGACACCTTACTTGCAGCAAAACAGCCCAACAAGTAAACAAAGCTATATAAAATGTCTTAAACGTGTTTTAAGTAATAATTACAGGGGCACTTCAACAAAGGGGCTGATTGTGCACTGTCGCTGACATATTTCACAAGGGGCATTTATTGCTGCCTGGCCTTTGAAGAGTGAGAGCTGCTGAGTGAGGGGGGAACTGGCCCACACCTGCATAACTGAGGAGGGAACACCTGTGCACCCTGCGGCTTGAACAAGGAGGGTCGATCCAGCTAATCCAAGGGTGAAAGCTGATCAGAGGACAGGCCCGAAGAGTTCAGCTCCCACTACCTCGTTAGCCTTTCTTAACCAAAAAAAAAAAAAAAAAGTTACAAGTATTGATTTTGGGCCACAGTGGTTTTAAGAGAATAGTGTCAGGACACAGAGAGTGAAATGGAGGAAATCAGCTGCAGCTTAGGGGCTTTGAGTGTTTACCTTATCTACTGATAATTTCAGGTTCATCACCATGAAAAATGATATGCCACCAGCATCACTGTTTATTTCTGGACAGCGAGAAATACCGGATTATAAAAATGGAGAAGCAAGTACTCACGGTAAGGTGTTGACTGCTAATAATTCTAGATATTAAACATACAGATTTCGATCAAGCACTGACAATTACAAATTAGCTACAATCTGTGCCTCACAGCTAATTCTATTTTATTTTTTAATGTGTAGCCTTGAGCCTAAGACAGTGTGATAGTGGTATTTTTTAAAGGAGCACTGATTTAAAACAGCATGCAAATATATGCAACTAGTATTAATGCAAGTTAGTCACAAGTGACATACTTTATAAATTAAATGTTACATTGTCTCCCACTATATGAATGAGCAAAATATGCCAATTCAACCTGTAAACAAGTTGTTACCTTCGCACATTTTATTTTTTGTTTAATTAAATATAGAACAGTAATTACAGCACACATTGGACAGTTTGAAATACATTCGTTTTCCATGATATTTATTCATTTATTATCCGACAGAAGTTGGTATCCGGTTTGACTTCAAATTTAACCGGACTTAATGACTAATATTGTTGACTTTAAAGTATATAAGAAGAAACTATTTTCTGAATGAAATTAAAGAGACGTGACACTTGGTGTAGAGTTTAAATCGTGTTCGGGGTCACATTTACCGTTCTGCATTTAACCACAGGTAGCGCACAAGCAGAAACAGTGAAGTCGGTTTTCCAGCGTTCAGACTTGCGCTGCCGGGAGGGTTTGACATTAAAGAGCCGAACAGCGCTGGGTTGAAATATGTTCACATCTGTCCGCTTCTGATAAAGCCCACGAAGTCCACACGTAAACTACAATGGTGCAAACTGAACCGCGAGGACGGCACCAAGTTGTGGCCGGCGGTCCACTTCCTAATTCACGTGCGGTGTGGACAGAGTAGTAAGAAAGTCGAAGAGTTCGGAGAGAAATAAGCACTTAGGCAGAACAACTTACCAGAAAAAATGGCAGGTTTACTCCCCTCCCGGTAAAGTCAAAGGGACACCAGGTGAGAAGTCGTCGTCCTCTACACTTGCAGGGATCTTCACACGTGACTGTCCAAGTTCACCATAATGCCGAGAAAATGAACAACAAGCTGCAGAGTAAATAAAAAGCTCAAATATTCCTCCGCTGGGCACTGCTGTCTGAGACACACACACACACTCTCTCCTGCTGTCTCCCGTCAACGCCGCTGTTATTACTAATGCAACAGAGGGGAAAGCAGTACACCGAGTCCTGTTTGAATGACGCGCAATGCGAGGAAGAAGCCGCTTGTTTTTTTTCCCTTACGATTCAAACACACATCAAGCCGTATCGCACCAAGCAAGTATATTTGGGACTAGAAACCCCCCCAGGGGAGGCACTTGCTTGTGCGCGGAGGTGTGTTGTTATTTTTGGGCGTACTGCGACCCCGTGTGACGTCAGGGCCACCTGCCATGTAAACAAAAAGTATTTTTAAAAGTTTGTTTTGCCTTTATCAAACATTTCACGCTCCACTGTTGCCACAGTGGCGACCGCTTGTGTCGGTGGGTTCGCCGTGTTGCACGAGGAAGCTCCGATAAACGTCCGGTGTGGGTATTTTTGGGAAGTGAAGCAGCGCCTTCACATAACGGGACGGAGCCTCACAGCGAAAGATGAGGACGCAGAAAACGGGCTCATTTGCGTTAAAGTGGCTTTATTTCAGACACAAACTAAAACGGAGTGGTATGGAAACTTAATAAACCCTGCACTCTCATAATCATCATATTTCACCGATAACTTTTTTTTCTCCTGCATCCTGGTCGTACGGAGCGCGACCACCGCAGCAGCCAATATTAGTCGTTTTATTTCTACGCATCTACAGTGTATATCCACATGTATTATCGTTACCTTTCAGTATAGAACTTTCCCTACGAGACTCAAAATTCTCGTAAATATTTACTGCGCATGAAGTATTTTCTCTGCTTGGAAAATATAAAGACAAATAAATCAGATTTACATGAATGCAAAATAAAAACAGAATTTCCCTAAAGTAGTGGCTCATATTTAAATAAAGGATGTATAATCATTCGGAACAAAGTCTCCAAATCAGAACAGTGAAATACATGTCAAACAGCAGTTACTTTTAATGACACATTTAGAAAAGCCCCTAATTTTTAGATAATTCTTCAGCGCACTTTATAAAAAACACTACTTTCAGAGAAATACGTGTTCCAGTATGTGCACAGGACGCAGTGAAATGACTGTTACCTGTACCTGGATCTTACACATTATTACTGGCATTATTACAGACATCCACAATGGTGCGTCTAATGCAGCCTGAATATTTTAACTTTACACTAAAGGCGTTTTCAAGGTTTCTGGAAATAAAGTCACTCTGACGGTGAATGAAAAAGACAAGATGCGATGTCTGACTAAAGGAATTTTCTTACTCCTACCCTCGCAAAAATAATTTAACTTTTTCATTTTCTTTGAATATTAGACTCGAAGTTATTCATACAACTAACCTATTATAATTACATTGATTAAATAATGCACTCTGTTCTTTTCTCCAAGCCTCTGAGACGCTGACGGTTCAAAAAAGAGTGGCCAGATTATTATCACATGAAAAAGAAAGGGTGGGGGTGGGGGGTCAAGTTGGAAAAAAAATATCCGACGCCAGAAAAGTGATGTCCCATTCTCGTTGATGTGAACATTTTGTAATTTTATATTTTTATCTTATTTTGCTCTGGTCTTGATAAATGAGCACAAGGTGACGCGACGTGTTTATTTGATTCACAAAAGAGCTCTTTGCAGTCCGCATCAGCGTGTTTTAATTTTTAACAATGTAATCATAAAATATTCGAAATTATTTGATTAGTGGAATAAATATCACAAACACTCATAACACATTCTCGGCCATTCCTATCCCAATAATAAGGATTTTCAGAATATTATGTTCTACAATCACTAAAAAAGGCCTAATATGATCTAAAAAAAAAAGTCATATTTGTATTTATGCTTTCATGTGATGAAAATGGAACATGTTTGCGGCCGAAAATATTTGACGGAAATTAACATCAAGTGCTATAATGTGCGCATAAGTCAGTGAGTTTGATTTTATTTCCGTTCTAAATCTTAAAACCGATTTAAAAATTCCGTCAAATGAGGTGGAAGGAGAGAGAGCGTCAATGAGGAGACGAAGAGGCAGGAACGAAGCCAAGGAGGCGAGAACTCTGGTGTTTTGCTGCCACCTGCTGGTCAAATAAAAACTGCGCCCAAAGATACATCATGAGACAAAGCTGTGGAAAACAAGCCTCCTGGAAGTTTAGTTTTCTCTCACTCTCTTCATTTAAATTTCAGATTTTCCCTTGTCTGAAATCTCGTGGTCACAAAACAAACGAAACCTGCAAACACGTTAATTTTCCAGAAGTGTAACACCATCATGTACCATGTCTGTGGGCTGTGATCATATAGTGCCATCTGCTGATATTCATAATGCACACAAGCTCATATGGTTTTGATATTTTGTCCATAGCAGTCAAAACAATAAAATCGCGTTTTATTTATTTAGTTTATAGAGGGTTTTTTTTATTTAGTTTTTTTGGTTCCATTTTGGTCATTTCCTTTATTATATTGTTCATTTTTGTTTATTTCAGTTCAGTTTGTTAATCATTCTGTTAGTTTCCTTCATTCTTTTGTTGGTTTTTAAATTTTCATTTTGTTTATTATTTTGTTCATTTCTTAAATTATTTGGTAATTTTTTTGTTCATTTTTTCTTAAGAGTTTTGTTTATTTTGTAGATTGTTTTGCTCAATTGTTGAATTTTGTTAACTAATTAACACTTAATTTGTCTATTTTTGTTTATTTTGTTCCTTATTTGGTTTGTTTTATTTTAATGTACTGCCTACTTTCTTCATTTTTATTCATTTCATGTATTATTTTGTTTTAATTTTCTTGATAACTTTGTTCTTTTTGTTCATTTTATGAACTATTTGTTTATATTTGTTCATTTTGTTTCTCATTTTTTATTTCCATCATTATTTTGGTTATTTTCTTCAGAACTTTGTTTATTTTATGGATTGTTATTTAAATTTTTTGTTCATGTTAGTTCATGTCCAATTTTGTGGACTGCTTTGTTCATCTTGTGGTTTGTTTTACTCATTTTTTCAGTTGTGTTGATTCAAATGTACATTTTTTATTTGTTGTTTATTTTGTCCATTGTTGCTCATTTTCCTTATTTTATTATTTTATCCAGTCTTTGTTTTTGCCATAAATTGCTGATGAAAAGATACACACTGATAAATTATCAATTCGCCAGAATTTATACAATGAAATATATGATGCTCTAAATTTCTAGGAGAATCCAGAAATGTCATGCTAAAAATGCCCCTGCCTAATATTTAAACAAAATATACATCCTTGCCTATGCCCTTTTTTTAACGTTGAATGAAGTAACACAATGAATAGAGTAAGTACTTCGGGGACTAGTTGTTTTGCAGAATGCTTTTTACTCTTCGTTACATTTGGGAAAATGTACAATACCTTTGCTCAGTTCTGTTTGACTAGACACGTCAATGAGAAGAGTCATTTCACTCATACTTATAAACGCAGACTGTGTTTGTCTCCAACTATGCACTGCTACTGTGCCAATCAGACACAGTGAAAATTAACCAACCAACCAAATAAGCAAAAATGAACAAGATAATATGAATAAACTAAACAACAATAGTACAACAATAGTTACACAAAATTAAACAAGACAAACAAAAATGGAAAAAATAAATCAGCAATGAAATGAGCAAAAATTAGCAGAAAAATCAAGTAAATAAATAAAAATGGACAAAATAATTAAAATGAACAAACTATGTAAAAATGGACTCAAGCAAAACATCTAACAATGAGTAAATATTGAGCATGTCATCAAATTTATTTCAGTGTTTGACAGTAAACTGTGAGGATCTGTCACTTTAGTGATAATTATTATTTCCTTCCTATTACTACCTGTAGGATAAATAACTGGTTCAAACACTGTAACTGAGGCTGTGATACTTTTGTACTCTTACTCTAGTATGTATTTTTATGAGTACTTCAACTCCCTGAGTCATAAAGTAAACCAGCAGCGTCTGCTCATCACTATAAAACATAATAATATTTTTCTTCATGCCAGGTTGGACGTGACTATAAATTACTGTCATTACATTTTACTATTAAAAGAGACATACTGTACTCCTTTTTTTTAACAATTCTCACATGTCCCTAGAATGTGTATGTTAAGTTTTAACTCAAAATACTTCCGTCATTCTACCGTACCCATATCCTCCTTGTGTCAGCGTCTGTTGGTTTAAATGTGAGTGAGCTCCCATTGACCACGCCCTTTTCCTGTCTGTGCTATGGATTCCATCTTGGAGACTCGCAGGCACATTATCCCAGCACGTCAGGATGGTTCTATAAGGTCTGGGGGACTGGATGAGGATAATGATTGTTTATTTGTAACATCACAGTTATCCAGAAATCCAAATGGCATTTTGTTTTCTAGGACCAGATATCTGTAAAGGGGCTTTGTGTTTTTCCTCCTTTAAGTGAGCACCTTGATACTTACAAATTATTTTCAGGGCCCTTTAACCTGTGTGATGATAGGAAACAATGCTGAAGATTATTTTGAACAATATGTCCCCTTTAAATCTATTTAATTTGAGCAAGCATACCGTGTAAAGTCAAAAGAGTTTTCTCAAACAAGGCACAAACAAAAGAACAAAGAGCCTTTTGAGGACGAAGATCTCGCTCACCTACCTGTTAAGGATTGTATAACCAGTGCTAAAGTCTATTTACACGATATACTGCATGGATATAGTTACACCGCATATCAGGGATTAGTTGAATTAAACTTTCTATCCGACACACACACACACACACACACATACACCCCCCC
>JAQQAE010002561.1:0-22033 GCA_029823295.1 Pseudamia nigra | reverse complement strand
CATAATCTCTAGATTATTTCTAGGCGCTTTACAATTCAAGGCCGAAATCTTATGACTATACAGAGAGTAAATGAACAAAATAATAAATTGTAACAAAAATGAACAAAGTCAGGAACAAAATAAACAAAAAATAAAATAATAAATAAAGTGTAAAAAATTGACAATGAATAAAATTAACAAAATACACCAAAAACTAACAAAATAATAAAGAAAATTATCAACAAAATGAACAAAAATGGAAGTGATCAAGAAAACAAATAAATAATGAAAAGAATGACCAAAATGAGAACTCGGTAAAACAGATTGCACTGGTCATTTCGTTTCATCACCATTACTTTCGTAGATGTAAATAATTGTGTGTGTTTACTCACACAATTCTTTTCAGAGGAACAGGAGTTAAATCACTGAGTGATAAGAGGCCATCGTAGCTCACTCTGTTTCCCTCCATCCTGTGAGATCACATGGATATTAGTTTACAATGCACAATGTCTCAGAAAACATCATTCTGTTTCATTTCTGCATCTTTTTGGTTTTTTATGCTGTTCTTGGTTACTGACTCATCATCATCTTTGCCCCCTATGCTTTCATTTCCATCATCATGTGATATATTTTGGCATCATGATTGTGACTGAACCTGTTTAATCCCACCAGCAGTTGCCAGTCATTGTCTTGACTTCTGGAAGCTCTAAAAGTGTTATTTTGGCTTTGAGCAGCTAATGCAAGTTTTAAAATCAAAAAATAACTTGTCTCCTCTAAATCGTATCCATGTCATGTAAGTAGTGTGAATGGTCACATGACCAGGCCTCTTTACTTACTACCTGCACCTCTTTGAAGGAGATGTCTGCCTCAAACTTGTACAAGAGGAGGTAATTAAAATACCTTAATTAACAGATATAACTGAAATATTTTGTGCATATATTTTTAAAGGGTCTGCTACTGATATATACGGTAATGAGAATTATGTGCCTGCATGGATCTTTTGATCACGAGAAGAGTAAATGTAAACACAACAACAATTGTTGCCACTACCATAACACATATTTATAGTGTTATGTTAGGCATGAAAAGGTTGTGGCTGTTGTGTCGTGTATTCTATGTATTCTATGTATTTTTTTCTACACATCTTAAAACTATCAGAGGTTTTGAATCTTCCAGACTTTAAAGAAACCCAAAGTGATGTGTGCTACATCACAATCATGTCGGTCCCGTCTTCAGTCACTGAATGACTCCTACAAGATGATGCCATACACAAAGCAGCCCTCAAGTGATGAAAGCATGATGCCCTATTACAACAAGCATGGCTGCAAGCAGTTTATCAGGGAGTCTATTGTGGAGTCTACACACATCTGTCTGACTTAGGACAGGACCCAAGTGTAGTCATTGGTCTGGGTGAACAAGCAGATGTTCATCCAGGATGCACAATTGTGCATGGTAAACCTTTCAGCTCACTTAGCCTCAGTGTTGAAACGATGGAACAGTTATGTCTAATACGTGTCAATAAACTTTAGAGAATGCACTTTCCCATCAGCAACAATTGTTGCCAAGTATAAAACCTACATTTTTACTAACATAACCAACATGAAATGAAAAAATTCATACATATCATGTTAGGAAAGTCTAAGGAGTGAAATGCATGCATTTTTTGTGCAGAGAAAAATTTGGGATTACACGGATTAAGTTTCTTACCACAGTTCTTCCACCTTCTTTTTGACACGAATGGCATGAGAAAGAATGAGTAGCTCTTCATCTCCAATGTTTGACCATCCAATTCTAAAATATCAAACAATCATCTCTGTGACTTGTTATTTACATGTTCACACTGAATAATCATCAGCTATATAAAGGTAAATTTTACCCTAGTTCAACAATGTTGTCTGAAACTTCAAGCACTTCAGCAATGACTTGAACTGTGGCCATATCAAGGTTGTTTTCTCCAAGCCTTAAAAATGAAACAGCCCATCAATCATTATATCACTCATTTTGACAGGGCAGTTTCTTGGCAATCAGACAGAAGCAAGACATCATGCAAGGTTGTAGATTTTGTCTGAGCAGGAGTAGAACAAAATAGTTAAGAAAATGAGTAAAAATTAACAAATTAATCGAAAAGCTAAATTAAAATGAACTATATATTTAAGAAAATGGTTAAAAATAAAGAGAATACTGAAGAAAATGTACAAAGTTTGAGAACATAATCAAGGTAATGTGCAAAAATGAACAAAATAATCAAGAAACTGAAGAAAATAAATTGAATGAAACAAAAGAAAATGAACAAAATGCACTTAAAATGAGTAAAGCAGTTGACTTTAAAACTATGTCAAACTAAGCTAAATAGTCATTAAATCAAAATGAGCAAAATCTGGTAAAAAACAACATAAATAAAATAATCAAGAGAATAAAATTAACCAACAAGGAGGCAAAACTGTCATTATTTATGTAAAGCAGGATTTTTAAAAAGTTGCATATCAAATAAAGGAAGGTGTTTTATTGGGGGGACAAACGAACATTTTACATTGAGGGTGACGAATCCCCCCAAACCCCACTGAAATCTATGCCCATGTCATCATGCTTAACCAAGACTTAACCTTAAGTATTAGATGATCCATATCAAAACTTCCTTTTAACTCACCATAGACTCTTACATCGAAGCAGCAGTGGGTAGAGACCTTTAAGCCCCTCAGCGCTGACTCCAGTCCCTGTCAGGTCCAGTTCTGATATTGTGCCCTTTGTGAGGTTAAGAAAGTAGTTGATGGCGCTGTAATCCATCTGCGAGAGGATTCCATCGCTAACATTAATCCGAAGTGTCTTTGGTTGTACTGCAAGACCCAGCGTGGGGTCCTGTTGCTCAACCAGGCAGTGTAAATGGTTTAAGATGTGGGCCCCATTTTCACACAGCATTGTAAGATCCCATTTCAACCTCTGACGAAAGGTTTCTATCTTCTCTTTGTTGCAACTCAGCCCTACCTGCCTCGAGAGAAGACCTGCATTGCGTTCAGAGAGGATCCCAGACAGGAAGCGATAGAAGAGGTCTAAATGTCCATTACTGGCCCCCTCTCCGAGACTTGCAGAGTGCTGATCAGGCAATGGGTGATCTGTGACTGCACAATAAATTGCAGCAAAAAACTCCTGAACTGTAAGGTGTGCAAAGGAGTAAACCTCTTCAGTGCAGCCAGGCTCTTGTGCCACTGTCTTGTCCAGGAAGGTGGTGACTAAGCTGCATCCATCTAAAGCTGCAACATCATCATCGCTGCTGTAGAAAAGCGTTTGACGCTCCATCAACTTTTTGAAGGCGAGTCGACCCAACTTCACCACTCTGTCAGACAGAGGCTGTGCAGACTTTGCTCTTTGGTCTTGATGAAATGTCTTGGCTCTTTCTTGAGTGTGAGAACGAAGTAACGCTACCAGATACTGCACGTAGATGTCCGTCATGGACTTTGGGCTTTCTCCACACAGATGTTTGCTTTCTTTGAGGATGCAACACACAATGTGGCAAAAGGCAGGTATGTAACACAGGGTGAGCATTAGTTCATTTGCTGCTACCAATGCAAACATCTGGTCTGCGAGAACATTGTCTTGGAAGTATCGGGAGAAGTATTCTTGGACTTCAGTTAAAGAAAAGCCAGAGATGAGAACAAAGCGGTCAATACAACCCACAGGGATATGAGTAATAGTTGCAGGTCTACTTGTGAGCATAACAGAAGCCTTAGGAAGCAGCTCCCCTTGCATCAGGCTCGCAAAGATCTCCACTACCTCTGCATCTTCATCTGGTTCTGTCACAAAAGCATCCACGTCACAGCTCCTGTAGTGTTTAAACTCATCAAAACCATCCAGGATGATCAAAAGTTTGTCATCATTGGCCAAGATGTTATCCAACTCCTTTACCAGGTGCTTGTTTTTACGCAACACCAACTCTCGGAGGTTGGTGGTTTTATCAATCAGATTCAATTCTCTGAACGTCATGTGAATAATGAAGTCAAATTTTAGGTGGTCCTTCCCCCCACCGAAATCATACAGCATCTTCTGCACCAGAATAGTCTTTCCAATGCCAGCCACCCCAGACACCAGAACTTTTTTGACTGGACGGCTTCTATGTGTGCTCAGAAAAAGTTCGCATGGAGAAATTTTCTTATGCACAGCTGACTTCTGCTGCAATAGTCGCTTTTGGCCAAATGTCAGCACCTCATGTCTTTTTGTCTCCAAGCCCTGATGTCCATCAACCAAGAGGAGATTGACATAATGTTCTGAAAACAGGATTTTCTCACCATGTCGGGTGTTGTAAAAGAGCATGCTCTCACTCCTGTGCCTGAGGACATCTTTGTGCTTTTGTTTGGCTTTGTTGTAACCTGCAATATGAAATATTTGCATGTTATAGTTCTTGATTGAGTACAACTGGTAGAACTTAATAATTCAACCTCATAAAATACACTGTTTCACTGATCAATGCAACATAACCCACAGTATTTATAGCAATCTAAAAATAATTCTGAATGTAATAACTTTTCTAGTTTGTCATGCATACCTGCATACTGAGGCTGATCTCTGTTTTCTTTGGGATGTGTCTGTTCTTGCTGGTAACGACTGCAAATGGAGAGAAAATCCTTTGCCGCCTCTTCTCCTTTACACTCCAGAATGTCCAGCACCTTTCTTACTCTTGCTCGCGGCCCCAACAGACAAAACACCTCCTCACGGTCATCACGAGTGAACACCTCGCAGCTCACAAGTATCTCTACCAGCAAGTCAATCTGCCCTTCAAGTTGATCGATGAGGGAAACACGCAAAACTCTTACTGCTGTTAAACAAGACTTACATCCCTCCTCTTCCATCACTATGATTGTTTCTGGCTGAACATCCTGATTAATCTACATTAATACCTCAAGAAGAAATCAACTTGTGGATGAAAGATTTTGTTACAATTTCTGTTCTGCTAGAACTGAAAGCAGTACTGTGAGGAAAAACAGAAAGGGGAAGTTGATTACGTTTATAGTGGTCAGAGTAATGAGAGTAATATCTTTGAAGAACTTGTTCTTCTGGTTTCTCTTGAGGTAGTTTCCAGCCTTCGTATTTAATAAACAAATGAATGCAGTAATAATCTTCTTCAAATTGAAATTTATTTACATCTTTATTGAAAAAAATGAGAACAACAACAAACAGATCATAAAAGG
This sequence comes from Pseudamia nigra, assembly GCA_029823295.1. Classification (NCBI taxonomy): domain Eukaryota; kingdom Metazoa; phylum Chordata; class Actinopteri; order Kurtiformes; family Apogonidae; genus Pseudamia; species Pseudamia nigra. Next base: position 16,874 of record JAQQAE010002561.1, on the reverse strand, counting down.
AATGTGTTTTTTTTTATTTTATTTAATGATTAACCAGGTTTTAGCAGAGAGCAACGCATCATGTCACCAGCAGGGGGTCCCCATTACATGCGCATCAAAAAGCAACTGTAGGGAAGTGAATACTCAAAACCCACCCCGTAAATATTCACAAAAATATACAAAAAACACACATTAAAATAAATAGTTAAAGACAAAGGACATAAAATCTACATAACTTAAGGACAAAGGTAATATGTTAATGTTAAGGGTGAGTAGCCTCCTGCAAAGATGCGTGCTGCATTTAATGACACGCGTGATGATGTCCACGACATACTCTGTGCCAAAAGTGCAAACTCTGCCTGTCTGGATTAGTGGGGTGAGTATCATTCATAAATAATCATTTTGCTCCCAACTCTTCTGACATGAATCTGAGGTTATTTTACTTAATAAAGCTGCTAAAAAGTTAAAGAGCATCTCCAAATGAGCAGACGACTGATAACATTATGTTAAAATGTGTTGTAATGTCACTAAGTGGTTAAAGAGACATTATGTCAAATGGTTTTTCTAAGAAATATCATAATTACAAAAACAAAATATATAAACAATATTACTTTACAATCCAGATTAAAACAATAAAAACAACTCTACAAGCCCTGTTCTGAACAGAGGCTTGAGCGAGTGAGTGCAAAATCTCATTTTTTTTCCCAAAAAAGTAAAAGAAATGTATTTGCTTCAGTCGTACACCTCCATTAGTGCAACCCATGCAAAAATCTAAATCAAACTTACTCTGTTCGACCTAAAGCATAGTTTAAACAACTGCCATTCTAATGAATTTCTTTCTTTAATGACTTGACCAGTCATTGTGATCAGCATGGACTAAATGACCCACAATGAGTTCATGATAGGTTTTCCATGAGGGCAATAAATATGTGGGTTGACAGTTATGCAAGTCATTTCCCATTTATTAGAAACAACATGACACTGCGTTTTTTATGTTGTTTCCCTATAATATGTCAATAAAACTGTTAGAATTAAAATAGTTTTAATGGAAGCCTCTGCATTAAAAGCAAATACACAACTATCCAGTGATTAACACTTGGGTTTCCCATTAGTTTCAACATTTTTGTATATTCTATACATGGCAATGAGGATTTTAACACCCACATTTGGGGATAAAAAAAATGCCATTTAAATTGTGGTTTTTAGCACTGAAACTCCTTTTTTGTGGAAAGCCCCAATTATGCCAACATTGCATCACAAGTACAATGCTCCTTTATGAGTTCTTTGTTTCTACTTCTCAAAATGCAAACATATCAGTCCCTTTTGAAGTTTTTTTTAGTAGAGCTGTTGACCTTAACATCAGATCTTTTCTTAATAAAAGAAATAAAACTGAAGCCTTCATTAATTGACAAGTCATCCCTTGTAAAACAATACTTTCAATATAAACCCACCCACTGTTATCTTTGAGGAAGGTCCACTACATCCACTCTGGGTATGAACAAACATTCCTCCACACTCCGGCATCCCCATCCCTGACACACCACGAGAGACAGTTGTGGCTGTTGTGATGGGTTATAGAGGTTTCAAGAGGTTTCAGAGGTGTTCGCTGACCCATCCAGTTTGTCCACACATCTAGTCTCTGTTCCCTGCCTCAGGTGTCTCTGCAGGAGTGACAGCAGCGGCTCTTAAATTGGGGCAGTGGGCAGAGTTCGAGCTGTCTGACCTTTTCACAGTACCTGGTGCTGTCCCGACACTCTCCAGCTGGAATGAAGATGAGGAGATTTACTACATGAACTCACTTTCAACCTGGTCTCACCACCTCAGAAATACAGAGGCTAGAACATTTCCACAACCATCCACTGTGGTAAAAATAGAAAAGCAGGTGGTTGTGGTAGAGGGCGTTACATGAAGTTTTTAGACTTCTGCTTTCAACATCTCTTCTGTTTCCATAGAGACAGATCATCCAGAGTAAAAGGGACAACACCATGGGAGGGTTTTTTGCATAATATACAGTACAATGATAACTAGGGCTGTCAAATGATTAAAATTTTTAATCTGATTAATCACAGGGTCACTGTGGATTAATTTAATACATCATGATTAATGCCCATTCGTTATTAATCTAAATTATTCACAGGGTCCCTGGATTAATTTCAATTGATCATAATTAATACCCATTCATTGTTTATCATTTTGTGGGAGCAAAACACTCATGACAGAAGGTGATATAGACACTCGACTAAAATTACTTATTTTACATTAAAATCTATATTTTTTTCTAATTTAAACTTGTGTCACTAAGGGAAATTAGACCTCCTTTGTAGAACTTAACAGAACATTCTGCTGAGATGTTTTTGCTTTTTTGCACTTGGTTCACTGCCTTCATCAGTAACTAATGTAATTTGTTTCAAAATGTGTAAAGACTTATACTTTTACATTTAAATTGACTGAAGCAGTAAATACTAAAGTTGGCAGTGAGGTGGGTCAAATGTAACATAAGATTTCATCACTTTTTCCTTGATATATGAGTTATTGTGTGTTAATCGCGTTAAAAATTTAAGTTTAATTAATCATGCAAATGGTTTCATCTGGATCAACGCGTTAATTTTGACAGCCCTAATGATAACATAATAAATATACAATTAAGCACAACAAACCATGAACAGGCTTCTGTGTGCCATTCCCTTTAAATACTCATCAGCATGATGGCACTCTTTGAGTCATGAGGTACTCCATTTCACTATGTGAATTAAGAATAAATATAAGTCAATGCAGTAACAAATAAGGAGTAATGCATACTGCATGTATCTATCATGTACATACTATATATTTAATATATAATTGTTGCAGTATGAACACTTCCACATAGCCACATGTCTTGAAAGCAATTTGAGCTCTACATCTCTAAGATACCAGTCACTGGTATCTTTAGCGCAGCTGTGTTTTTGTACAGAAGATAGCAATGTGCCCAGTGCCTGTCTAATTTGAATAGAAACTCTGCCTCAGGTGTACAAAGTTGCACATGCCCACATTGCAATCTCAGCAATGTGGGTACTTGGCAGAGAAAGGACATTTGCGCTGCTTTCATGTTTTGCAACACTGCACCATTAGGAAAATAGTCCTCAGGAACCTGTTTGACACCTTAGTATACAGTATGAAATAGCAACAATGAATTCATCAAAGTTTTCCTTTCGTCAAATGTCACTGGCACCATTCTGTTTTAGTCACCTTCAAATGTAATGCAGGATGAAGAAAATTATTCTGTCATGATTTGATGATGACAAAATCTGTCATTATTTTTAAGATCAGTGGTGGAGAAAACAAGAAATCCCATGATCCCATCTAACAAAAAATGGCCATTTTACTTAATTCCACCACTTTTTCTCACCTTTGCCACAGGGCAATACATTGCATCTGTGCCAGCTTGGAGGGCGGGGCCTCCACATGCAGTGATGTTCACGTGTGGCTTTGCCATTTCGTCGGTGCACACACGTCACCTGGCGTGACTGGAAGCCATGGCGTCCACAGGTGGCTGTGCACTGCGTCCATGGGCCGATACGCCAGTGAAGGGCACAGGCATCTGTGGAGCAATTCTTCACAGAGCTTGGCCTACAAAACAAAACGAATGGTTTCAGCAAAAGCAATATCGACTCAATAATTCTAATACATAAGGAAACAATTACAGCTGTCATTCACTGTATCGAAACCGCTTGACATTCACTACTTCTAGACATTCATCCAAATTATAATATCCATATGTACCTGTGGAGTCCACTGCACAACCTATACGAGACTTTCGTGCCATTTGTGTCTTGGCAGTAAACGTGACGATGTTGTGTGGCCAAACTGGAACCGACACACTGGCCGTGACACTGCAACACAGAATGCATCATAATGACAAACAATGCAACCCTGTAGTGCAGAAATATTTTGTGGACACTTACTACCGTCTTGTGCTTTGGGTTAGTTCAACAGAAGTGTTAAAATTTTGTAAATTATGCTGCAGCATGTCTTTTGCAATTGGCTCTTGGCCTGGAGCCTCTTCCAAAAGCAATTTTTAATCTCAAGGAGCCATTTCCCTGCTTTAATAAATGATTTTAATAAATAGATCAGGCTTCATAGTCAAAGCACTTAGTTTACACTGGCGAAAGGATAATTCCTGTTCTTAAAGTATGATGTATTGGTTTAAAGTGAGAGGTTTAAATGCACAGGGAACACACCTGTTGATATGGACTTAACAGACTTACCAGCCCCCAGGGTGTAGAGGTCCACCTGACACAGGGCTGCAGGTTGCACAGCCTAATGTCAGAGGGTCTCCTTCCTGTGCAGTGCTGACTCTCCACTTCCCTTGCTCTGTCCTCTGGACTCCTCATGCAGTGGACTCTCCTGTGCTGAGACCCACCTCCACAACTGGCTGAGCACTGTGACCAGGGATCTACTCGCCATCTAACACCCAGAGAGGAAAAGCATCCGATGAAATGAGACACAGCTGCATCCGATGCAAAAGCAATGTTCAGATTTTGCTGCAATATTCTACCTGAAAAGTTTACATAACCACATAAGAAAGAGCCTTAATTTTCTTTTTAGTCTTCAGGCCAATACTGTTAAGCTTAATACTGCATTTACTGTACAGTACCTGAAGGGGCAGGCTTGACCATGGCACGGCTGAGCTGACTGGCTGCTATTACCCCTCTCAGGACACAAAGGGCCATTATCTCCCATTGTGTTGCCTTGGACACAATTTCTGCCTTTTCCACCTGTAAATACAATAGAAAACAAGATATCAGTGGTTTGGTAAGTGGTAATATATCAGTAGTTTGCTAAGATATGTATTCTTTGCAGCCAACTTCATTTACATTATGTTACTTGCTTTAACAAACACTACAATGCATAGGTGAAAAGGTTTAAACTCTTCAGGCCATACTGCTAACCAAGTGCAACTTAAAAATATGAGGAAAATGTTTTTTTCTCTGCATTATAAAGCCTCCTTATCCTCTTCATTTAGATTAGGTGAATGGGGTGCACTCACTTAATCTTTTTTGAAACGTAGCCCGGGACCTCTAACTGTTGCCGTATGGAAAGGAAAAACACAGGAGCATCAGGAAACCCACAGTGGCCGTGCTCTGACGGGAATGTAGGAAGGTTGCAGCTGATCATGCTCTGAGGACAACACGGCTTGGAGGTGACCTGGGCCGTGGCATGCTCCGGACATTCCCCATCACTGACGCAGCCAGATGAGCCTCCAGGGAATGTAAAATCTCACCGTATAACTAACTGTGTCTGTGGTTAGGCCTGTGTGTGTATGTGTGTGTGTGTACTCAGTTAAAAAGAATCCTTTCCCAGAATCGCTTATCCAGAACCACAAAAGAACAACACAAATTACTGTAAACTTGACTACAGTAGAACTCAATTTGACATGAGGATATAACTCATTCTGTGTTTTGTGTTTTTAATCTGTTTCCTTTTTTGCGTCCCTATTAAAGCATATTTGTTACAAGGTTCTGTTTGTGATCATTACCGGAAATCTGCACCCAAGATGAAAGGGATGTGGATCCGAGGCGGTTCCTGGCAGTGCAGGTGTACAAACCCTCATGCTCTTTGCTTGGTGACTGGATCCTTAGTGAGCCGGTAGACAAATGGCTTACTCTGTCGAAACAAACACAACATCTTTATGGAGTAGTGTTGTTGCTGTACCTTCTATTCCATATGTTTGCAAAACAGAGCTGCTATGTGCAGTGTGTAGGATTTAGTGACATTTAGTAGTGAAGCTGCAGATTGCAAAAAACTGAATTCCCCTAACCTCACCCTATCCATATGAGGGGGTTTAGAAGAGCCTACAGTGGCGGAAAAAATCTGGAGATCCCAAAAATCACTTTTTATTCTAAAATACTGTGGAAATATGTCAGCCTCCTTGAAATGATACCTCATCCCTCTGTGAGTTATTCTAAGGTAACAAAAAATACAATGATTCTTATTCTCAGGTGATTACACTCGTGGGACACCTGTGCTGTCCTTTTGTATATACATTGATGACTCTCCCATGTGCAGGAAGATTAAAAGACCATAAAAGATGTCACAAGAGGAAATGGAAATGCGAGTGATCCTAAACACTGATAAGGGGTTTACATGTTAGAGAAAAGTTGATATTTAATAATTTTTGTCATGTTTTGTATTTTGTTTGGAGGTAGAATACTGCTGGCACTGCATTAACAGAAAGTGAAGTTTGGTGAACTTTAAGTAACAAACAGCAATGTAAATTTCCTTTAAAGGGCTGTATTTTATTTAGAGTAAATTTCAAATTTCAAAATTTCAAAGCTTATACTTTGGTAATTTTGTCATTGCTGGAACAATCAGACACTTTGATATGTCACAATCTGCTGTTATGCCAGTGTATTTTCACAAACCAAATGCAGTGAATGACAGTATTTACCTGCTATTGTAGTGTAGCTGTTTGCGATTCTTTGTCCATGTTATGGATGGTTGCGGGTTCCCCACTGCCTCACATCTTAGCTCCAAACTTGCAACAGGTTTCTGGAGCAAAACTGGCACTCCCACATGAGCTATTATTTCAGATGCCGACACCGCTCCAAACTTTCTGAACGGTTGTATTATCACTGGACGTCTTGGCCTTGACACATGGGCTTTGATGTTTGGTTTAAAGAGGAGGGGTCCTTGGGTGGAAGATTCTGAACCTTCTGGAGGATGAAGAGTAGACTCATTGGTTTCACCGTGTGTTGTTGTGAGATCACTAAGCAACTGTGCCATGAGGTGTTCTCCCCGAGGTCCTCCAAGGCCTTCAGAGAGGCTGTGCATGATCTCATCTAGTTTATGGGTATCAACGATGAGTACAAATGGGCTGGAAAGTTCGGGGTTTGCGCTTTCATCTTCCAGAGTCGACCTGTTCTTTTCACTAAAGTGTGGTTTATCAACAACGTCTCTTACATCCTGGAGAGAGTCTTTGAGCTCAAGCAAACGCCCTACAATGTTGTCATAGTGGTTGAGGGAGATGGGTAGCTCCTGGAATCTTTCTCCTGTGGACACCACATCTGGCATGCCAGCCTTCCGTTGTCCATCTGTGAAGAGCCATGACTCTGCTGTCTCTGTCAATGACAGTTTCTGCTTGTTCCCAATTATTTTTAGGACAATATGTTCCCGGGCTTGGCCTGCAACACAGGTGTATATCCCAGCATCAGATGAAATGACCTGATGAATCTTTACATATCCTAGTGATGTTATGGAGAGGTGCGGGAGGCTGACCAGGAACTTTCCATCCTTCAGCCATCGGATATGGCCTTTACGGAAGTGGCGGGTTGGGCAGCGGAGGACCACAGGTGTCCAGGGGAGAAGGTAGGCATAACCTCCCACCACCAGCTGCAGCTTTTTGCCCTTCTTCCACTGGATATAAACTTTCCTCAGAGGCAGAATGGTAGGTTCTGGCTTGATAGAGTCTGTAAAAGGAGTAGTACAGTATACATGACATGTTTTGTCTTGTATGTACTGCGCTGTCTTACGTACTGTCTTACATTCTGCTGTGGGTGCTAATTATTGAGCTCTACCATGGGATATGTTAATGGATCATTCCAGGATAAAAGGGTTATGGACAGTATATAAGCTTTAATTAATAAGAATTTTAAAAAAGTTATAGTTGATGCTAAGCATTCTTTCATCCAACTCTTTCAACTTCTAAGAAGGATTTCCTTGTAATACCTGAAAAACTAACACTAAACTAAGTAATCAAAAACCGAAATCACAAACCAAAGTGAAGGGCTAAACAAACTGAATATTTCAAAACTTACTCTCACAGAGCCTGAGGGAACATGGCCTGATGCTGTTGGGCTGGGCCACCGTTGAACAGTTCTCGGGATCTGTGGTTCGATATTGTCCATCTTCTCCTCGCTTCCCGCAGAATGACTGTAGTCTTTGGATGCCATTTCCACAGGTCACCGAACACTAGACAAATGAATGGTATTTCATGAAAATGAGTCATCTAGCATACACTGCATACTCTGTTAAAATCTTATTCTATGTACTGTATATGTACAGTATATCTTGCTCTTTATCTTATTTCATCTGTCTTATTTCATCAAATCTACCTGGGACCAGTCGGTTGTGACCCATGTGGGAGGACATTCATGCTTGGCGCAGGGCTGATGGTTTGCAGGACTCTTGGAAGGGCAGAAGGTGTCAGGCAGCTCTAAAATGCTGCCATCTGCCAAACGCTGCTTGCACAGGACCTGCCTCTTTTGAACTCCACCACCACAGCTCCGGGAGCACTGCAGCAGCAAAAATATGGAGGTGCCATGTCCTCTTAGTGTGGGATCACAGGTTTAAATCAACAGTATGTGCTAGATGCATCTCTTCTAATCGTGTATTTATGGTGGTGTACTTCTTGAAGTTTTACCTTTCCCCATTCGTGTACGTCCCACATTGGAGGGCAGTCAAAGCGGTTGCAGGCTTGAACGGGGCTTGGCTTGGGGTTTAGACAGTCTTCGCCTCTTAAAACCTCAGTCTGGTTGCTATCCCGAAAGGGCCGATGAGTGCAAGCCACAGTGCGAGTCATTATTCCGACACCACAGGTAGCAGAGCACGAACTCCACTCCCCTGTTTCCCACCTGTGAATACATTATTTTCTGTTAAACTACATGAGGATCAGTGATTTTTATCATGTTATTGGAGCCTTGTAGCCTCCAGTCCTAAAGTTGCTCTTTAGGACCTCTTTTTAGGATAATCTACTATGCAAAAGCAGATTGTGTGTGATTATTAGGTTTGATTTCAGAATATCTTCTTCTTACTAGGTAAATCTTAAAAAGGAATCAGTCTAAATTGCTGCTAGACTCTTTGGATTTACAGTGAGCTGTCCATAAACCTGGTGACCACTTTCTGAAATTGTCACCTGTATTTGCTTGTAAAGTACACACATGGTTATTTTGGCATCAAATGCACTGAAGATTGTTTTTGTAGGCACTAATACTTCAGCTCTTACCTTTACCTGCCTCTGATTAATAACAACACTTCTACTTTGTGTACATTTATGTATATGTGGCCTATTGTTCAGCCCATAATGAAGGGCAGTCAGGAGGAGTTCAATCAGAGTGCTCCATGTTTTTTCCTTATCCCAGGAGAGGACACTCTCACAGTCCCATGAATGTGTAAATTCATGAAAACAAATTTTGTGAAAGTGAATACAACTGAAAACGAAAAGAGTGATTCATGGGGCCGGATCCTGGCAGAGTAACATTAAATCTCCCACTGAATTCACTGATATTTGAGTAATCCCAGTGGAATAACTTTTTAAATTCCATTTTCCCAATGACTTATGTGGACCACTATCCCATACCATTTTCCAAGACAGTTTCATATAGTGATTAATATAACATCAAAGTTTACTGAGCATTTTTATTCCAGTCTTGAAACTAAATGTGGCATGTGTGTAACTGTAGTCTCCTCGCCTGTAATAGCACCTAAAAAGTTTGATTTTGACCAAGATGGCAGTGACTTGACTTATTGCTTGACAGATTAGGTGATATTTCCAAACTATCCATATTTACTCAAGGGTCCAGGGTCTGAGGATGAATTGGGAATGAAGCTTGTTTCTGGACCGTTACTATATTCAAACTATATGGCTGTTTCCCTTCAGAGGGAACAGTATCCAAAGAGTGTAGCTTAATATGGGAGGGTGAAGAGGCCTCTGGGAGGTAGTAGAGGGCCAAAGGAAACAAGTTCAGTACAGCGTTTGTTGTGCCTGAAAACAAGATTCAAAGCTTGAAAAAACAGGCAAGAGCAGGCTGCAAGCCTCTGGGTTTTCTGACAGAGTGTGAGTGGTGGAACACCGACCCAGTGCATGGTGTTAACTTGAAACGTGTGGCCTACCGCAAAATCCACTCACCGTTTAGTTACGGCTCAGATATATTAAACAACATGCCGTTATGCAGTTTAATTATTCAGGCATTCCATTTTGAAAAATAGTGTCAAAAATTCTGTTCTCAGTTTACGCAAAATAATTTCCAGTTAAAACTTCCAGCATAGCTAATTAACCATGGATCGAAAAAATTTCCATGGTGAGTGATGATGAAACTGATAAAAAAATTTTTACAAAACCAGAGCTTGAAATGCAGTTGTGAATGCTTTCCCAATAGTCTCAGACAGCATCGACCATTATCAAAGTTGTAATTTCATTTAATTTCTACAATAAATGAGCCCCAGAGGATGATTCTCAATGCCTTTACTGACCACCTGAGATTTGAGCTCCATGCACATAAGGCTGACTCTACTCAGGATCTGTTCTATTTATCCAAATACATTTATCAAATAAGCAGATGTGTCTCCCATAGGATGAATTCTGAACTTTCATACTTCATAAAAGTACAGTATGAAAGTTGAAACTTCATAAAAGCTTATGCACTGACGTACTATTTTCAATCTATATGCATTCCTTAGACACAAGTAAATACTCTGAAATATTTATTTTTTTAAAACATTCAAGACACAAAGAGGATGACTCATTTTTATTTTAACAACTCCCTTGAATTTTTCATCATCTGGTGCACTGACACCAAAAGAAAATCCGGATAAGTTCTTCCAGGGGCATTTGGACATGTCAGTCAAGCAGACTTGGCTACCACTGACATTCAATGCCTATTGTGTCTGATTCTAACCAGGTTCCATAAGCTGTCCCACTGGCTTCATTTCCTGCTCGGGGTGATGCAACCATCCATCTCCGTCACCGAGTTTCAGTATCACTTGGACTCAGGTGGCCTTAGTATTGATTTAATTGGTTCAAGTGGTTCAAATTGAGAGGGAAATATGCTGGATTAGAGGGATTTCAATCTCTTTTGACTACAACCAACGATTAGTAGAGATTAATTGATTCAAGTATTATGAATGTTTTTTGATAGTCTGAGAGCTAAGTAGTTCCAGGTGCGAGGCTCAGGGTTGCATCAGGGCTCCAGGAAATGTTCATACACTGCATATTTTGTTGGGTTGCAGGATCTTGGCAAGCCAACAGAGAGCGCAGCCCCATTTCAAGTCTGCTTTCAATTAATATTTTCTTTATGAATGTAGCCAAACCCTTATTCCAAATATGCTCTGTTCTGCCCTGTGACCATCAACTAATTACTTTCAACGCTCATGCACAAACCATTTTAAACAATGTCTAAATGATGGTGGCGATGGTGAAGGTCCAATCTGTAGATTTTACCTGGGTGGGCAGGGTTGGGTTTTGCAGTCCTGAAGAAGTTGTGGAGGGCGTCTGCTGCTCACACACAAAATCTGGTCTGCCGCTTCTCTCGTCTGCTTGTTCAGACAGATCACCACGGCCTCCTGGACACCTGAGAATATACAGCACCCAACAGAGATGACCAAAGAACCCAAGGCAATGTGCACGGTTTTCCACTCATCCATCCACATCCAAGTTCAGCGCAATAAATATTTTTCCTGTTCTGTTTGTATCCTTAACCATATTTATATGCACACGATATTGAGAAAAAGACAATATTTCTAAAAAGCTATTAACAAGGGTAATGAAAATAAATATTCTACAGAGATACTTGGGTAACTATTGCCATTATAAATGTTATAAAAACATGCAAGTTGTAGATTTTCACATGATACTCAGATACGGTGAAGAAAAATGTAATCAGATGTGCACACTAGTGGGAGGAGCATACTACCCTGATGTAACCTTTCATATTCTTGCATGGCATGAAAATAAGATCACAAAAATAAAACTGTTAAATCTTCTTCAGATTCTTTCTACAATTTAGTGTGAGTTCAAGTCATATTGAGAGTAGATCTATTTGTTCTTTCTTTCCTTTAACCAGGTTCTTGAAAAGAGAACTGCGCAAAAACTGTCCAAAAACTTGTTAATATCCAAATCTCTGAAAAGGTTTATAAGTAATCTTGTTTACGCTTTCCTTTTGGTTATCTACATCTACCCCAGCCTTGCAAACCATTGACTTGCTACAGTTAAATCTTTCCATATAAATCATAAACAGTCAAAAGGCTGTGTGTCACTCAAATGTGGTGCATAAATATCTGAAAACCTGAATAATATCAACATCCTGCAAATCATAACTGGACAATGCTACACATACAATGAGTCCTAATTTGGAATATCCTAGTGTAATATGCTGTTTGTGAATCATATCAATTTGGAATATTTAGAATAATTGTAATAATTGTTGGAGTGAAAACACAATGTTTTAGTTAAAACCAACAATCAGAAGTGCATACAGGACATAAAATATTACACAGAGACAATGCAATGAAGCAGTGCTTGTGTGCATAAAATTGTATCTAATCTGCAAGTTTCTGGCCTGAATTTAAACCTTAAGGGTGTGATGTCAGGTCATGTTAAAGGCAACATAACATGAATCTCTCAGCCTGTTCCTAATGTTGGGGACAATAACAGTGAAGCATGGACTTCAAACACCACGCTGGTGTGATGGTCCACAGGAGCGCAGCCCTCAGGGTGTGTATGTGACATCTGATACCAGTCTGTAATCATCCCAGAATGGGAGTTTGTTGAGTTTGGGTGAGTGCTCATACACAGACATTGACAAAAGCCTACGCCCATGTGCAGAAATTAGGTTACACATGGACACATTAGCACACAGACTCACAACGCAGGCATACAGGCTTGGATTTGGAGGTGGAGAGACTAAAGCGGGTCTAAACTAATGTTGGCAGAATGTTTAGGAAAGTTGTCTCTGTCTGGTACAGCATTCACGATTGAGTTGGTGATGTTAACCTTTAGGGTTAAACACTGTTCTCCATCCATTATCACCTAATATTTTTTCAGTTCCCCCTTCAGCTTCAGTGACATAAAGTCACTGGTTTCCGCTTTGACTTTTTGTTTTAATTGAGACTGGAACAAATTCAGTAACTGAAAGAATGATGTTTGTCATGGGGTTTTAGAGCATTTAGACTAAGAAAATGGGCTACATTTGATCATTTGTCTGATTTACAGGAAGTAGTCTGGTGAAAAAAGCATTCAATTTGCCTCTGTGTGAAATCATTACCTACATGCCTTGCTAAACTACAAAAACAAGTTCTGAGCTAAGAATTAAAAGTTTGATTTATATCAAGGAATAAGCCATGTTCGCTTGGTGATGTTGCCCTCCTCAGAAGGACTGACTATGATTCAACCCTGTAACACCTGCTATACCTTTGATGTTTCCATGATGTACTGTATGGTACACCTATCCCTGACCCTAGATTTTATAAGAGAAGACATTCTAGGTCAATATGAGAATATTGGACTTAATTTCAAAGGGAGCATTTTCTAGTTTCTATGTTTAACATGTAGCTAAAATGCACCTTAAAAACAATGTTAAAATGTAGCTCAAATGAAACCCTAACCCTAAAATAATTCTTTGGTGCACAAGCCAGATCATTTCTTTTCCTCTGTTCCAAAATGACAATGATTTGGCCCGTAGACGCTACATGCATTATCTGTTTGCCACAATATCTTAATAATAGAGAAAAATAATGATGAATCACCAGATGAGTTATTAGAAAGTCCAAATAAAACGTATAAAACAATGATGGCTCATAAAATACACTAATTACAATTCTGACTAATTTCCACATTACCCTCATTGCACAGCACTGGTCTTTGCCCATTGGTTCAACCACACCTTAATCCGGCCCTAGGACAATGGCTATGTGGGAGAATTTCAGTAAATGTTGTGGTCTTTTTCACACTTTTCTTTTATACCTTACTTTCTCATAGCAAAGTGGCCAAACACAATATACATACCTCCCCCACAACTCTCGGAGCACTCTGTAAACCCCTCATACTCCCAGTCATGCAGTTCCTCCTTTTGAGGAGTCTCGGTGTTCTCCTCTTCTTCTTCTTCTTCCTTTTTTCTCTCTATCACTCCAGAGCAGGGGGTACGGTAGCAGGGCTGGCTCTCAGCAGGTATGACCCCTTCGCATTCATCGTTGGGCAGGTCAGCCACAGTCTGGGAGAAGGAAAGCAACACCTGGCACTTGACAGTTCGTTTCTGGGTCCCAGCACCGCAGGTTCTGCTGCAAGGCTGCCCGGGCCCCGGGATGAACCTAATGAGCAGAGTCGTAGGGTTTGAGAAAGCATGCGGAATAATGAGTCACAGACATAAGCATTTAAAGTGTGCATGCTTTGTATTTATGAAGCATTCTTGAAATGCAGATGCAAGCAGGCTTGGAAATGCAGTTGCACACTGATCTAATAAGCACTGTGTAGTTATTTATAGCTAAGATCATAAACTCCTGTTGTGGTTAATTGAACAGCTGTGAAGCATTAGGATCAGCTATTGTTGGATAAACGGCTCTCATGCACATCCTTCCTCATCTTAAAGAATGGATCAGAGGTGGAATGTATAAACTGCTTAATAAAGCCTGTTAAGGTTGGGTGAAATTTGGCCACAGAGACTCAAATGTCACCCTTTTAATTGCTTTGGGACGGAAAAATAAAACTAAAATGCGTGAGAGACACAGCTGTTTGAATGCTGACCGATCTTGGGATTCAATTTCACACGTTCAAAGAGACTCAAACATTCTTGGGATTGCATATACAGTAAATCTGGATTACATAAAAAGTTTACTTCTTTCATGGATTAAGGATGGGCAATGCATTTCAAACTGTGTTTTCGGCAACTTAACAAATGATTCAGTAATGTTTAGAGGCAGTGAGTGAGGATTTCATACAAACTAAATCCCTGTGCTCATTAAAACTTCAGTAGGCAATTTTATTTTTGTTGCATCATTGGTGAAAAAAAAGTCAATAATATCCTTTTAGCGAATTGCAATTCAGCTATTCCAAGAGGAAACAAAACCTCTGCACTTTCTCTTGACTCTGTTCTCGTACTGTCCAAAGTGTAGCCTGTGATGAAGACTTGACAAAGCAACATGGGCTGTTCCCTTCACCATTTCCTAGAGTGGCATAAAATGTTTTACATATTGTCTTTATACTGTGTATATTGTATACTATATACTGTAGCCTGGTTTTAGAACACAGGGATGAGAAAGCTGCACTTTTCTCCTAATTTCTGCAACCTATTGATTTTTTACAAAAGATTTTCCTCACCATTTTTGTTTTTTTTTTTAAAGACAGCACACAGATAGAGGAATGGCTCAAGAGAGAGAGGAGATGACCTTCAACAACCCACATCTGAGCCCAGAGCCAAGATTCTGATAGAGAGGAAAAGACCTACGTACCCTTTCTTTGTGCCCACAGAACCTTACATGGCAGTGAAAGGCAAATGGCATCAATTGCTAACACATTAGCTATTTTGAAATATAATTTTAGAATTCAAGATAATCTCACTTTGTCTATTTTGTGTAAAACAGCTCAGCAGACTGCACCTCAGCATCTAAGAACATTACCTCCACATACGGTATTTCTCTTTGTTCCTTGAGAAAGAGTTCAAAAGTATTAAAATACGAGAAAATCAGGGCAAGTCTGGTCATTTTTAATCTGGGTTCAGAGGGTGGAGGAGAAAAGTTAGGATGACCCAGTGGGCAATGACCCAGGTTGTTCAGTGAGGCTGATGCGGAAGTAACTTTAAGTTGCAAAACCGCTGGGGCATTGTTCAGTCAGTCAAGAAGTTGTTTTCCCATTGATACATTGGACTTCTATCTGAAAATACTAAGCAAATACATTTTGTCATAAGTCATTATGTTCTCAAACGTTTTATTTGGACCCTCTAATAAGTGATCCGGTGGTACAACTATAACTATTTGTTCCGTTAGTAATAAATTACTGCAATTTATCTAACAAATCCCGGCCATGCTGGGGTTTGATTGGCATGTTGCTATGGTAACTCTACTTGCCAGTGAAGTCGGACTGAGTCAGACTTTTGTATCAAATTTTACCTGAGATATGCTCAAATGCAGTTGGGGGTGTTCACACTAACAACACCATAATATGACTTTGTTTGGCACTGCATGGTGAAATTTTACCATGTTAGTAAACTAGCGGCTAGTATTACCTTTCCCATGAGTCCCCTAGCATGCTACACTCCGGTAGCACTGCCGCCATTTGTACAAATATGGTGATATCCTGTTTTTGGCTCCAAGATGTTGTCCAGGAAGTGACAACCTGACTGGCCTCAAAACAGCCCTTTAGAAACTAATGGGTGATGTCACAGTCACTTTGTCCACTAATATATACAGTCTATGACAGGGGTAGGCAAATCTAGACCTCAAGAGCCGGTGTCCTGCAGGTTTTCCAACTGCCCCTGCTCTACCCACTGTTGATTACCGGGATCAGGAGTGTTCAGTTGGTCAGAAGCTGGAAGATAAAGTGGGCAGGGCAGAAGGAGTTGGAAAACCTGCAGGACACCGGCCCTCGAGGCCTGGATTTGCCCACCCCCTGATCTATGGGATGACCACTCTTACAGGTATTTTCACATTATCACCCACTTGATAACTTCCCCAGTCACAAACCTTTCTTTGAATATGTGTAATTGCTATGTGCTGATTACATAAATTGCATTACTACCAGTGTCCACTGGGGGCTGGCTCCCAAAGTTAGTCAATCCTCATATGCCGCTTTTCCATTAGTACCGTACCTACTCGACTCGGCTCGGCTCGACTCAGCTTGCTTTGGGAGTGTTTCCATTAGTACCTGGTACCTGGTACCTGGTACCAGGTGCTTTTTTAGTACCTGCTCGGCCGGGGTTCCAAGCGAGCTGAGTCGAGTAGAAAATTTGACGTACACAGACTGCAGGCCACTGATTGGCTAGGGCGTGGTGTCACTGGATGCGTCTCCCAAACAACAACGAACTGCGCCATTTCTAAAAACAGAGCATGTTTGTATCATCGCTACTTGTATTAAATCGACAATGGCAACGTGTAAATCCACACTGTGTCCAATGACGAGGTCCAGACGTTTGTGTCTGGTGACTGAGACA
>JAQQAE010002560.1:0-22033 GCA_029823295.1 Pseudamia nigra | reverse complement strand
CCCAATACAAAACATATGAGAACGCTTGGGTGCAAAAAAATTGAACATAGGGCCTGCATGTTTGGGTCACTGGCCAACAGCTCCAGAGCCCGGAAATGGAAATGTGCAGCGAACATGGTTTTGTTTACAGTTAGTTGGAGGAGTGATTTTTTTTTTGGATGGAGAAGTCTGATTTGGTTCTGTTCCAAAAAACTGCACCAATCCATAATTGAACACCATGGGAAAAGCTTCAGGTTAAAGAGCTTGGATCTGACCATCCAGACATCCATATCAAACAATGAACCCAAGACAGAGGGAGAAATTATATGCAGTCTTTTCAAAAAAAGTTGGTATCAGAGGAACGCTTAGCTTACCGCTTGTGATGAGGCCGGTGCTTTGTTTTGTTTTCCCTGTCTCCTGTTTCAATTATCAGGAGCCATTTTATGTAATCTTTTAAAATAGTGGTGTGATGCACGATAATGGTGCTTTGCTATATCCTAGTGGTGATAAATGGTCATAGTGCATCTGAAAACTTGCTTACATTGTGCACCACCCCCCCCCCCCCAAAAAAATTTCATCAGCCACCAGTGATACAGACCGTGAAAAATGACAGAAAGTATGAACACTAGTACAGCCACCACCTCTAATTTACCAGCAGCTATTTTTCAGTTGTACACAATTTTACTTTAATAAAATAATGAAGCCAACTGGTTTATGACTTTTTGTAAATTTGTTGTTGTGTTTATACCTATTGTTAAATATGAAGATGGCATCTAAAAAATGGGCATTTATATCTATAACAGCCATCAGATAAACCTCTACTGACCAGATTGCACAGCTGATTTGCACTGATGTCCATGCTATTAAAGTTTCCATATCTTACCACTTAAAGGTGCAGTACACAATGTTAGCAAACTAGCGAGTAGCCATGGTTTGTCGCAGTCTGCTATAAATGATTAGACAGGCAACCTGCCAGTCAACACAGCTTCCAACCTTATAGGAACATGAGTTCATGCACTCGCTTGAGTTGAAAATAGTCATAGTAGTAGCTAATACAGAGCTACCAACTGTATCTTATCTGACCACAAGATGAGTGGGGAGATACCGCCTGCTTTTCAGATTCCTTTAGCATTTTTAACATTCAGGTTAAAATAAACAGACATACTTGATTGACAACTGTGAGGCTGTAAGATGAATTGACTGACAGGTCACCTATTTCATAATTTATATTAGTCCAGAACGAACAATCGACTCTTAGCCAGTTTCCCAACATTATAGACAGCAACTTTAAATTTGTATCTTTACTGCTTATATGTGTCCATTAAAGACTTCGATTAGGGTGTTTATAAAATAACATTTTGTTTTGACTTTTCCTTGATGAAAACGGGGTCGTACCTGCTCATCAAAAAACACTCTGACTGGCTGAACTGTAAGTCATTCCCAAGATGACCTTAAATCAGATTCTGACACAACGCAGCTGTAAACACACAAAAAAATCTAGATTTCATGGTTACATTCCGAATAAATTTGGTCAGGAAAATGGGAGGCTAGCTTGTGGAGGCGGGCCTAATTTTAGCTTGAAATATGACTGGTTGTAACTTGTGATATTTTAAAATATAATTTTAAAATCTGGAATACTACTGGCTCATGGCTGGCACTAAAATGCATTTATATTTAATTGCAGTTGGTTAGGACTTGTGAGGTCATAAATCACAAAAACAAATCAAAACAGCTTGTCCATCTTGTCTGGATGGTCAGGTAGTGAGGATTTCTTGGGACTAAGGACTGAGCAAAGTCATATTTTCACAGCTTTTATATTACATCACAGAGTTTACATGAACTTAAAAGCCAGTAACGATGCACTTTTACACAATGGCACCTTTAAAGATATGTTCATTTAAAACCTGAGACCAAAACACAGCTGATGATTACACATCAGAATCAGAATATCAGAATAGCTTTTATTGTTTCCATCAACAACAAAATGATTTCCTCCCACTGAGGGGGAGTGGGCCGCAGCGAACATGCGTGCAGCAACTTTCACAATTGAGGGGAAAAGTAGGGGAGGGGTTAGACACTAGGATGAGAGAGAAAAAAGCACAGTTTCCAGAATTGCGCTCAAAATGTGAGCAAAATTATGGACACATAGAAAAAACCCTCTTATTGCACATTTAGCAGACAGTTCCTACACATTAACAAAGCAAGGTCAGAGAGAGTTGGGGTGTGTATGTAAAATGTGCATATGATCAATGCACTGTGTGTTATCAGTTCTGATAGAAAGTCAAGAATCCTTCCTCAACGCAAATTGTCCAGATCTTAAAATTCCATGGTGGTCATCGTGGCCACGTGTGTCCATAGAAAGTTCACCTTTACACAGTCAAGCATCAAGCCTCTGCTCCCAGTGCAGTCAGATGTTAAGTGCCGTGATGTCTCACCCTGGTGGAAACATGTCCCTCAAAAAGTTCATCAAGCTTTCAACCAGTATGTTTTATGAAAGCGGTGGAGGTGATGATAACAGCACATTCTTCTAGCAGAGTCCGCTCCCAGAGGGAGATTACACACAGCCTGTTCCAAGGCCATGAGGGATCCGAAGACAAAACAAAGATAAGTCACTTCTCAGAGGAAGACAGGGATTTCATCTCCTCAATGCACCAATTCAATATATTTTTGTACTAGACTTCAAGATCACTTCTGTGAAGAGAACCCCCGCACCTCTGTTGTTACCCACTCATTCGATTTTTACCTCAGAAATCATCCATGTTTGTGCTGCCAGATTCTCTTCCCAACTGCATAATTTGAGACAAAGCTTTATTGGGCTCTGAACAGCTCTGTCCGTTCTTCTGTCGATAACCAGGAAAAATACCCACACCAATCAACATACTCATGCTATGACTTAAAACATTACTTTTGGCAGAGAATTGCAATGACAGGGGACATTTTATGGACCTGAAATGCTCACTTGGGTAAATTTGACCTGTTGGCATGCTTCGGTACAGTAGATAACAAATTCTCTTGGTTCTACCATTACAATTTCAATTTTATCCATTTAAAAAAAATTGATGGAAAGGATGCAAAAGAGTTTCAGAAGACAGGACATTTTCAGATAGTTGTCACAAAGAACCTCAGAATTACAGAAGATTTCAGCACCTTGAAACTCATTGTTTTGTTTTTCTCCCTTTGACTTTTCATGTTTTGTTTCAGTTATTGTTAGGCCAATAAACAGACAAGCAAATGCATAAAGTTGGTGATAAATATAAAGTGAACACAGGGATAAATTCAGACCAGAACAAGGGAAACTCTATATGGATAATGATGTTCCACAGGTCCATTAAGCATCTAAATATAATACATATCAATCCCATTAAATAACAAGGAAAAGTAATATTCCATACTACATCTGCATATTGATGAAGCCATTCTACTGCTGAACAAAATGATTATTTTCATTCTAAAAAGTGAACATGCTTTATTTCTATTGAACGCCCCCAGACAGAGCATGTCCGTTTTGATTTATGGAGAGGAAATAGTTGCATTCTCCTTGCGGGTGGGCCAATAAAACCCATGTCCCCCCGCCTCACTCTGGCGTGGCCTTCTCTAAGCTTCAGCATAAGCCCAAATCACAAGAGGTCACTTTCCCCGATAGTCAGTCACAAGTCTTAAATTACCACTTGGTCACTGTAGAGAAATATTCCCAGCTGTAGCTTCAGTTTGAGGAGAGAACCAAAGAGAAGATACATGATCAGCCCATATACTCTCCAGGGGAAGGGCAGTCCTTAGTGCTTCTTGTGGAGCACAGAACTGAGTGAATCCCTTGATTATTGAGAAGGAAAGAGAAACGGGCTGTGATTCAAACAAAATATGTTCGAAGAGTAAATGGGATGCATTGCGGTAGTTACTGAAGATAGAATGATGTGCAAGACAATGAGCGTGGAGTATTGACTTGTTATGGGGGTGTAATGTGTGAACTGACATATGAGCGTAATAATAAAACCAGACATTGTGTAACAGTCAAACAGTCATTTACGGCTTCTCTGGTTCTCAGTACCTTTTCAATGGACTGTAAAAATGCAAGATGTGTCCCATGAATTCACAAAATTGATGGTGGTTATTACATCCCAGAAGACCTTAAGGAGAATGTATCAAAAGCAGGTGTGCACATATAAAAACCATAACAGAATTACAGCATATGACTTTGCAAAATGAAGAGATGGAATAACTTTATTCAACACAGAGAAAAAAAAATTTAATAATACTGCGCAGAGGGCATATTAAAGTAAAACAATCATCCTAGGAGGTTAATAGGGGTCTATAGCCATGAAGAGAAATATTATCATAAAGCAGTCCAAAACAGTTCAGATATCATGCAGAGACTATAACAAAGAAAGTCATTTCCATGAGGATGGTCAGGTTCAATTTACTGCTTACGCAAAGCTGTGACATCTACGTTGGCCTGCTCACTGGGAAGACATGATGCGATTACGATTAGGTGGTTAGTTTTGGTATCACCTCAGAATGATGTTCTAATGCCGTCATTAAGCAATGTGTTCCTGTCCTCCAAGGACTGAGGACTGATGGCCCTCTGCTGCTTCATAGTTCCGTGGCTCAGCTAACAAATACAAAATCTACTTTTTGGTTTCTCTCAGAGGTTTCCCATATCTCTCCGGAAAACAAATCCCAAGCACAATACTAATAAATTCTAGCTGTAATACACTGTGAAATGTTAGACTGCTATAAATCAAGTTAGAAGAAACTTGACAACAATGGGTGTGAGCGAGTAAGTGACCCACCAAAACTCTGTACTTTTACTTACTGGCGTTTCGTAAGAATAAATTACAGCTTTGTTCGTCAGCTTATATGAATGAATACAGTAATGTTTTTTTTCATTAGCACTTTTAAATTCAGCACATGAAGAGCATAAGGAGTACTGAATCATTTCAACGAAAAAGAATGAATTAGCCTCAGCATTAATTTGATCAAAATCATGGTTAAAGCTGGGCATGGATGTACAACGCAGACCAGGATGTGATTTGCAGTTATATTTGAGTCTTACTGGGCCAACATTAAAATATGTTGCCTTAAAATTGCTATTTTACTGCAACAACCTTAATGGATGATTATACTAGTGTGCAATAGGTCAT
Source organism: Pseudamia nigra (assembly GCA_029823295.1). NCBI lineage: Eukaryota > Metazoa > Chordata > Actinopteri > Kurtiformes > Apogonidae > Pseudamia > Pseudamia nigra. Next base: position 16,916 of record JAQQAE010002560.1, on the reverse strand, counting down.
AATTTCATGTACATTATGCAGCTGCGTGGACATAAAAATGCACAATTCATTCAAGTACAGTGTGACTACACAACATTTTTTGCATTACAATGACCAGTTTATCAAGCAACAACAGCACCATGTTGTCGCTGAGTGATATGTGGGATAATTATTTTGGATGGTCCATGGCAAATCTTGTCATTTTAAACAATGTAATGTAACTAAGAAGGAAATGCAACTTATCAACTGTAGAAAAAATATTTAAACAGTAAACATACACTGCCAGTCAAAGGTTTGGACACACCTTTTTCAATGTTCTGTGTTTATTTTGATTATTTTCAACATTGTACATTAATAACAAACAACAAAAGTTAAACAACCCAGAATGCATTTATGTTTTACATTGTCCACTTTAACTGTAGTCACATTTAACTGTGATGACAGATTTGCATTCTTTCATCAAATTGACGAGGTACCTATTCATAGATACTCGGTCAATATTCCTATTAGTGCTACTACAATCACTGTGCAAGAAACAGTTACTGCAAGTAAAGACAAGACAGCCTATAATTACTTTTAGAAATGGTTAATCAATTAGAATTAGAACAAGGCCCCCAAAACTGCAGTCGCCAAAAACCATCAAATGCTATGATGAAACCAGCTTCCATAAGGACTGTCACAGGGAGGGAAGACCAAGAGCTACCTCTGCTGCAGAGGAAAAGTTTTTATAGAATTATCAGCCTCAGAAACTGGGAGCAGTTGGTGTGAGAGCCAGTTTCCTCCTAGTGTTTGATGGCTATCGCGACTGCACCTGGGGACACATTCAAAGTTCTTGAGATTTTTGTACTGACTGACCTTCTTCATTTCTTAAAGTTATGATGGACTGTATATTCTCTTACATGCGTGTTTCTTGTCATAATATGGATTTCTGCAGTAGTTGTAGCAGCACTAATAGCACTATTGCCTCTGTCCCTATCCTTCCTCTACAAGATACTGTAATTGATGGTCTAAAGCACATTATTAGAAAGCAAGAAATGGCACAAATTAGCTCTTGACAAGGCACACTTGTACAGTGAAAAACAATTGCAGGTGACTAAATGAACTTGTCAGAACACTGCGAGGTGTCTCATATGTGAGGCTGACTGTCGTTCACCAAAAAAAAAAACAACTGCACCTGTTGCCAAATCAGACTGGATTGTGATTGGCGCTATACAAATAAAGATTGAATTGAAAAATTGAACTGGAAGCACACTGAATCAGGCGTTTCACCACAGCCTTGCTTTACACCTAAATATCTCAGTGCAATGTGAGAGTTAATATATATATCTTTTTTCTGTATACGAGTATAATGACAGCTGCATTAAATACTTCAGTTTGAATGGTCAAAAGCTCCGTAGCAGACAGGCAACTACAGTATATATCAACCATAAGCCTATTAAAAACTGAACTCTCATCATACAATTTGTGTTTTCAGATGGGAGTAATATTTAATGATTCTCCCTTTAATTTGGAGATTAAAGCACACCACTAATGACAGAACACAGCAGAAACCTATAGATCTCCCTCCTGTCATGAAAACCACAGAGGAGGAGAGAAGAGCGGAGAGTGACACACTATGTTGTATGTGTGTGTATATATATAGCTATATATATATGTACATATAGCCATGGTGATTCCACCTCTTTCCTCAGAATGGAAAGAATGTCTTGATAGATCCACCCCACATGCAGACAAGTCATACAGAAAAATGGCCCCAGAATAAGAACCTAATGTTAATGTGCAGCCACAGAACAGTGCTGGTTAAATTAACATTTCATCAGAGCTGCTGAAAGTGAAACTATGAAACAGAGTCTATATAAATATTTGGAGTCTTGGCTCCCACCTTGTCCTCCCCTGCAAGCATACAACAACATGTGAACAACAGGACAGTGAAAAAATCTGCATGATGTTAGGTGATATGTGGCAACAGGTTGAAAGCATAAAGGTCGAACTAATTTTTTAACTCTTAGCAGAGTTAATGATTAATGGTGATGATAATGCAGACAAGAAACTCAGAATTGAAGGAGCACCGGGGCTGGTGCCCATAGGCACAAATATTTCTCCTACAAAGTCAGCCTGAAACAATTTGATCAGAGCTATTTAGCAAGAGCAAGAGATTGAAAAAAGCAGGCCAAAGGTGACAAGGTATGATATACAAGCTTATTTCTTCAAAAAGTTGAACTGCTGTGTAAGATGTAAGTAAAAATGCAAAACACATGATTTGTGATACTGTATAGTGTGGTGTGTATGTTTTGGCATGCATGATTTATTTCACGTGGCATAATCTTAGCATATTTATGTTTGTGTGATATACAGTAGTAACTTTAGAATATTAATCATTTAAAGTTTGTCTTCATTACGTTATCCATGTAAAACCACATGTAGGGACAGAATGTGAAAGTTAGCAATAGCTATAAACTGTGCAGTACGTCAGTCCCATTCTTTGTATTGGAACTGTATTAAACTGCATTGTCCCTATTCAAGAAATGTACTGAAATTGAAACATTTATATGAAATATTTATTTGAAAAATTGCACAAAGACAACATGTAAGATGTTGTATCTAAGAATGTGTATTGCTTGTTCAAAATGATATGCGCATTTTGAATATTAGCCCTGCAACTCAATAAAAAATGATCCAGTGGCAGAAAAAGTCTGGAAAAGTTGTGAATTGCTTGAAAATTAAACCTTATTAAACATCTCAAAATTACCTGGCTTGATGGGAAATAAGTTAGTAACATAAGTGTGCATAAGCTGACATCCCCGGGAGGCTGAATCTTTCTGAAGTCAAGATGGAGAAGGATTCACCACGCTGTGAAAGATTGCACAATCTATCAATAACATAGCAGCAAATAAGTCTATGATTTAATATGCTACAGGTCACAATATTATAAATAAAGAATCTGAAGAAATCTTTGTACAAAAGGGACAATGCTGGAACCTCATAGTAGATGAGCAATGGTAAAGGGGCCCTCAGACAGGATTAAACTGGATTAAAAACAGAGATTATTCTGTAGTAGACACTTGAACACTGACAAAAACACTGTGTGTGAACACAGTTTGTTGTCGCATACACAAATGCAAGCTGAAGCTCTACCCTACAAAGAAGAAATCCTGTATAAACCAAATGTACATGCTGTGACCTTCTCTGGACCCAAGTTCATTTAGGTAAACTAGAAAACTGTCCTGTGGGCCAAGGAGTCGACACAGTGCCCTCCAGGCTAAAGAGGAGAGTTTATTATCAGCGCTCACTTCAAAAGCACATCTGTGATATTATGGATGTGCATTAGTGTACATTTGGGAATGCAGCATTGACAGGGAACATGACCATGGCCTAAAATTAAAAAAAAAATGTTGTTGGCATTCAATTTAAAATGAGCATGTAATTTTCAAAAAAAAAAAAAACAGATTAGACAGTTTTAACATTTTATAATCTGTCTTTGTGCCATGTTTTTACATTTTTATCAGTGTTTTACAGAGCAGTTCAACATTTTTGGAAACAGGGCTGCTGGTGATAGCACAATAATACCAAATTTAACCATAACAGGGACATTATAAGTCAAGACATGTGAAAAAGTTTGAACAATGTGTACACTTTTGCTTCTGGCAGGAGATCATCTAATTAAAAAGTGTGGGAAAAAGTGATTTCAGTGGCAGTATCTCACAGTAAGTGTAAGGTTTGTGGTGAATGACAAATTATACTGCACCGTGAACTGAAAGGTTGAAAAAAGGTGCAACCACTCTGTAAGAGTATTGTTCCAGACAATCTTACACATCAGATCCAGTCTGGAATTGTTTTTGGGATAAACTTGGACACCATCTCAGAAGAAAAGAACGCAGATATTCAACGTTTCTGACTCTCAAAACATTGGTCTACCACAGGTGCAAGTTTTCCATACCAATTAGCTAGTGCTCCACCCACAAATTTTCCATCAAAATAAACTGGGAACACATAAAAAATGCACATTAAAATGGGAGTGATTGTCTTTGATATTCAATGCTTTAATTGAAACCAGGCAGCTGAATTACAGCGTCTGTTTTGACGGCTCCATGGTTTCCATCAATAAAAGGGGATTCCTGACTGATATCCTGAGGAACACTAGATTTCCTTTTAGAGGAAAACCAAACAGGGTAACACGTCATTGTTTTGCATTGGCTTCATGGTCAATTGACATTACAGTTTTTTCTGTACCTGTAATGGACATTTGGTCAAAGGTTCACACTTCTTCTGTCTGCCACTCACATTTTGCATGTATAAGTTCAGTAACCACTGCACATATGGCAGGGCTGGGTAAACATCTGGTAGTCTTTGTTTCAGCTTCTCAATAGCGCACCAGGCTACGGTCTATGTGTGTGTACTCAATCTTCTACAATTACATAGTTGCTGGCTGCTCCCCTGAGGTTACGTGGACAAACCATTCGGGATTGTGGAAGAAGTTTCCACAAAATAGGTGTTGTCCAAAGATTCCTTGCAGTTATGGAAATAAACCCGCAAAAAAAAAAAAGAAAGTAATATAGAGACTGAGAAAAGTTGAGAGAATGAGCTTATGGCCATGCCTCTGGGCACATTTAACCATGAACTTTGTTTTTTGCTTTCATCTCACTCACTGTAGTAAAATGAACAATTTCACATGGCAAAATTTGTGACATTCAAGGAAAAGCAGACAAACATTTTTTTAAAGCTCCCTTGTTTTGAGGAAACACGACTTCCTTATAAGTTTCACTTCATTGCTAAACTGAACCCATTCTCAGGCCATAGATGGTTACAATTATTCTTTCCGTTTGTGGTTATATTAACTTCAAAAATTGCAGCCCATGGTATTAAGCTGGCGGCTTCCTTTTGGAACTTCTTAAAAGAACACGTCACAGTATTTGAACCTGCACTTGATGGTCCACACCCTCATGCAGACCTAATCTATCATCTTGGCATGGCTTTACCTACTTTGTTAAACATTCATTTGACTGGTTTTGATGTTTGCTTACAGTACAAACAATGTCCATTCATTCATTTGCACTTACAAACTGGTGCATGTAGACAATGACTTCACAGGTCTGACTGTCAAAGCTGCTCTTACCATGTTGGCGTGCAGCCAGAGAAGGAGGCTGCCGGCCCAGGTTCCTTTTCCCAAGTTCCACCCAGATGCTGCGTGCACCGTCATCCTGCTGAAATGTAAACCCCAGATTCAGCTGTGTTTGTTATGTTTGCGCCAGCCCTCAGTGAACACACTACGCTGTCACAACGTAGCTATAACAGCAGGGCAATATTTCAACAACAATCTATTTGGTCAGCTGCAATTACATCACTAGGTGGTCAAACACATACGTTTGCTGGAATGATAATTAGGATTATTTCACGGGCCCTATTAGCAAGGATCCTAGACACTAGTCTTATTTCCTAACACGCCTCAACCTTTAACACAGGAGTTCAAGTCAAGTGCTTTTATGTATGTTTTTACAGTCTGTGAACTTGACCCCACTGGACTGTGTTCACAGGAGCAGCATCATTACTGTTTTTAGTCCAGATCCTTTATTTAACAGCAGGGCTTGTTCCATGCTTATGTCTCTTTTAATCAACCAACCGCAGTATAAACAATAGTTTAGAATCAACACTAGTGCTGTCCCTGAGATCACTGGCCTGTTGCAGGAATGGCTATTTACTTTTCAGAGAAAATGAGTAACCAAGAAAGTCTAATTTTATCCCAGAATGACCCCAGTGTCAACCCTGCAGAGGTGGTGGTGGTGGGGGTACACATCCTTAACTTTAATCAAACCGCCGGCCCTGCAGGGTGTATGCTGTTGCAATTGCCTTTGTGTGATTAATTTTTTTTCCTGTCGTCCTGTGAGCTCAAGTGACCCAACGGCACTAATATGTAGGAGATCAAGAGAGGAGCTAATGTGAAAATATAAATATAAAGTCAGTCTGGTGTCTGAGATATACAAAGCTGGGGGTCTGCAGTGTGGCATCAGTTGGGTGGGTAATTTATTGTAGGAGCTAAGTGTTTCCATTTGCAGTAATAGCCACTAAAAACAGACTTTCTGGAGGTTTCTGGGGGGCCCGCTTGTAAAAGTACTGATGCGGTGCTGGCTGGCTCTTAGCTTGACAACCTGTTTTGGGAAATGTATAGATGGTGTTTTAATGAATACATAATCTCAAAAAGGACTCCTCAGCCTCGCCAAATGTACTCTGTGCTATTGTGTTCTTTTTCCGCTTATACAGAGAAATGCCAAAATGAAAATAAGCAAACCTTGCAAATGAGTTTTTGTTTTTGGTTAATGTTACTGTGCTTTTGTAAAGATTCAAATATAGATGGGACATGTATATTTTGCTCATGATTAAGATCAAATACATAGTACTGAATTCAGCAGCTTTTGTGTTGGTGTTTTTCAGTTATAGAAGTTAGAAATATATACCACATATACATACGCATATATTTCAGTGGAGTTCAGGTAGGCTATAATATGGGATTTCACCTGGAATTGATTTGAGACTGATACTACTGTATAAAACCACAGCCAAGTTTGGTTTGGCTGCCTAGCTGTTAACTCGGTCGCACAGAAATGAGAAAGGTTTGTGAAACAAATGCCAGAAAACCAAAGTGAGCCTTAAAGACCAAGGAAAACATAACAATAAGTGCAAAAGCACATGATATCATCATGCAGCTCAGCATCTGGGAAAGTACCATATTAACAGTCATGAAGAAAACATTTATGGCTGGACTAAAGATCTATCCAAATCTAAACAATGTATGTGCAAAGGAAGTATATTTAGAAAAACAGACAAATCTTGAAAACTCACAGGTGAATACATGTCTAAATTATCCCCATCTCTCATTAATACGGATGATTCTAACTAAAACATGTTGACAATCGGTGTGATATCGCTGTCTGTTGCAGATTGTATGTACACCCCCTGGTTGGACTCAAGCACCTTTTTTCCAGGAACGTTTTCTCCCAGTTCTAACATTAACCAACAGGCCTTATTTCCTGAAACCAGAGACTCCCTCAGCAAAAGGAAACCCAGCAACACCTGCACTAGTACGAGGTCGGCCAGGACATGAGTCAAAAATCAGGACATTACACTCAGACACGGTCTAATAGTGGAGTGGAAGTGAAAATTCTTTTTTCTGTCAATATATTCCAGTTCGGTGCAACTTACAAAAATAATTGAGGAAAAAAAATTAATGAATGTATTTCCTATGTATACCAAAGTAAGTTACTAAAAAGAAATAACCTGGACCATTTGCTGCATTATTTAAACTCCGTAGAAAGAACATTTTATTGATATAACCAGTGGTGGGTAGAGTAAAAAGAAACAGTATTCAAGTAAAAGTATTGTTACTTTATAACTGATTCAAGCAGAAACAGAACTCCTTAAAATATGTACTTGAATAAAAGAATATGCCGTAATAACTCAAGTAGTGAGTAACTTCATAATGCTGAATGTATTTGTGTTCTTCTTCTCCTTTCGGCTGCTCCCCTCGGGGGTCGCACAGCAAAATACCAATGATTCGCATGTTTGATCTGGCATAGGTTTTTTACGTCGGATGCATTTGTGTTCTAACAGGCTATTTATCCTACAAGTAATAAAAATGTAAAGGTCACATTAATTCAGACAAATGTAAATATACATGTTAGTCACTGTTTAAGATGTGCTTATTGTATGACTGATTGCTTAATCTGTTTATTTTTGTTGATTGAGTTTATTATTTTGCCTATTTTGCTCATTTTCTTCTTAATTTTATAGACTCTCTTCACTTTTGCTGGTTATGTTGTTTACGTTTGCTTTTTTACTTGATTATTTTGATCATTTTTACTCACATCGTCAGTGTAGTTGATTTCAGGTTCAGTTTTGCTGGTTATTTGGCTCATTTTTTGATGCATCATTTTGTTGTTTTATTTTATTTTTGTTCATGATACTCCTATTCACTGAGCTGCATACAAATGTAACTGAGTAGAAGTAGCTTATTCCATTATAAATGTAACTGAGTAAGAGTCAAAAGTATTCTTCAAAAACAACTAGGCTGAGAAGTACAGCTTCTCACAAAAGCTACTCAAGTGCATGTAATGGAGTGAATGTATTTGAGTACATCAGGACATAACAATAGAAATACACTGTATATTCATGAGGATGACTCCAGTGTATTTTGTACTACAGTCCCATGGCTTCATATTTTGGAGATCCATTCAACCCACATTTGCCCTTGTAGCCCACAACTTTGGGTTGCTTTTTCCAGGCAACAGTTGATTGATTGGTCATCAGTGGAGACACGCTCCTTGAATGAGAGCACTCACCACAGAACTATCAAGTAAACAGACTTGGAAGTCAAGGCCAGCAAAATCCCTTGTGTCTCCATACCATCCGTTAGGAAGGCAAAGCCGGATCTCATGTATCTGTGGTCAGACATGACCGCCACCACTTCCTCATATTGCAAGGCTGCTTCAAAACCACGCCAATGTGTGCTCTATTTCCCTAACCTTTTTTAAGGGTTGGAATTCACATAACCATGTGGTATGCTTCTGGAGTGTAGAACGTCCAAAATCTAACTGTTTATCACTTAAATCAACAAAAATAAGCAGGCCGCACTGAAAACATATTGAGACGTGCTGGAAGGACTTCATAATGTCATAACTAGACATCTCTTTCATGTTATCATGTGCTCTTGGTTTGCAGTGTCTCACGTCTTTCATGGTGGGCTGTGTTTAATAAGAGTGATAAGTTCATGCTAACTGGGAGCAGACTGTTGAGTGAAGCTGTCAGTCTTCTTTCAAACTCCTTTATGGAACTTTTCTTCCTGATTCATAATTGAGCATTCAGCCACTTGCCAAATAAATTGAATCAGGTTCACTGTTGACATAAAGCAACCCCCCACCCCCACCCTCCTGTTAAAAGTGAGCCAACAGGGGTGGTCAGCTGATGCCAACCATCTATGTGCCAACAGGAAGTTATAAAACAGCCCAGTGTACAGAGTGAGGCACTAACACGCAACAGCCTGCACAGAGGCTGAAACTGTAATTAGCATTTATTTGTAGTTTGCACGTCTTGATATTTTCTCTTGCAATTTATCACATGGACTTCACCATGAGAACCACTGCATGTTTGACCTTTTGTTAAAGAATAATGCCTTGTTACAATTCTCTTTTCACTGGCTCTGAATTATTCCAAATAACTAAACCTCATTTTCTTTCCAGTTAACTAAGTATGCTGTTTTTTACTTTAATGGTCATTTTATGCCAGGATACTTTAACTCAACTATTCTATTGATCCCATTCAATTTACTGTTCAGTTTGCCATTAATAATAATTTCAAGGCACTAAATCTTAAGCGTGTGAGAAAAAAACATTTTTAAGTATTATGCAGGAATTTTTGATGACAGTTTATCCATAAAAGACATGTTGGCAAAGGTTAAGAAACTGAGGGTGAAATATAACAGTGCTTATTTTATTATGGTTTTTAGGTTGAACAAATTTTTTTTTTATTGAGTTCTTGGGAAAAATGGTTAAAGCATTCAAATAAATCTTTACCCAGATCATTAATGGTGTGCATAACAAAGCCTTAGGTTCATCTAAGACACTGACCTTCACAACATAGTGTCATTTATATAAAGTACTGTATATTAAACATGTTTTAAGCTTAGTTTAAAGTAAAAAGGAGGGGTTTTAGCCTCATCAAAGGCTGACAAAAATCTTATTCATTATCACTTATATGGCAAAATGTCCTCCTACAGATACAGGACATATCAAAGAACATTGGCATTTTAAGGTGTGTATCAGACTACATGGTGAATTTAAAGGTGATATTCACTGTCCTGTTCACACCAACTCCCATGAGAAACACTACTACATACTGTATCTTTAGTTATTTGCAAGCTGTAAAGATGCAACATATTCCGAGGTAAAACAAACCTCAGACAGTCTAATTCCTCCCTGTATATGAGTGTGAAATGTCAGACAGAGATAGTGTGGTGATTGGTTTCTGAATGGCTCCAGGTGTGACATAAGAAGTGTAGTTCAGGGACATCAGGAGAAAAGAGAATCGCAGACACTTGCACAGACCATCACTGTTTTTGCTGCTTTTTCTTGTGGTTACACAGCCCATTTCACATCAGGAACTGAAGCCTTGAAGTGTCCTTAAACTTGCCAAATGCTCTGACTAAGGTCGTACTCACACTTGGGCCATTTTGGCTGGAGCCATGCCGGGGCCCACTTCACACCTTTCTAGTCCCCGGCACGTCTCTGCTCACATTAATGCGGGCCAAGGCTCGATTGATCTTGTACAGACGTCATCACATCGTTTGTATATTGTGTGTACGTCATCAGAAGCTGAAGCAGTCAACAGATTTGGTTTCATGGATCACAACATGGGACTCTTCCGGATGATCGTAATGATTTTATGGCGAAGTCTGCGTCATTTCGCTCAGATACTGTCCGGTAACACATCTAGGTTTCTCCAGAATGCAAGGCAACGATTTGTAATTAACCGCGCTACCCGCAGGCAGAGATTTTTTCAGTTGCTGCCATTGTTGTGAGTGTAGCGAAGGACGCGGTGATTTTACGTCATTGTCACGTACGGTCGCTGTGCTCGTACGCGTGCGTGACCAAGCGTTCCATGCCCTGGCCAACCTATTCCATCTGGGCCGAAGCCCGGTGACAGAGCGCAGCTCAATTCTACTCACATTACTAAAATGAGCCGCGCTAAACGTCTGAAACGCGCCCAGCCGCGGAACGAAGTACGAGTACACCCCAACAGTGATTCTGTAGCCTGTGTTGCTGTGTCACTGTGATTTTTCAATGTCATTTTGGATTCAAACCGACAAAACAAACAAGGCAGTGAATCAGCTAATCCCCTATCGGTGGGCTTCATATTTGTTTTTAAGGTCAAGGTCTGGTCATTTGATTGGCTGGATGGTGCCCCTAGTAGATATACTAGAGATCAAGATTCAAAGCATGGGTCTACAGAGGTCAAAAGACAATTTTTGCACTTAGTGACCCTGTGACCTAATTAAATATGCAAATTAGGTCAGGTCACCACAGTCTCCCTTCCCTCTAGTGGAAGTACTCATGTGTGAAGTTTGGTGACTTTAGGCCCCGGGGTTGCAGAGATATAGGTACAGTAGAAATGTTTGAACGGTCGTATGGACAGAGACTGTCACCATCTCGCCCCTCTGGGGCCAATCAGCCAGTGGGGGATAATTAACCGAAGACAGCAGGCCTATAAGGTCAAATCACTGCCACTCTTTGTGTCTCGTGGTATGGAACAGAATCATGTGTCAACATCAGCCAGTCCAATGGAAAGAGAGATGGCTTTTTCAACCCGATTGGAAGAGTTCTTATGTTCATTCTGTACTACAGAGATGTACTCAGTGTTACGAAATGTACAATACTTCATCAATGTGGGAAGGATTAAAAAGATTGTAAGACAAGAATCAATGGGTTTGGATGTTTTCACCTTGAAAATGCTGATTTTAACATTTTTGTCAATGTTTGTGTGTTATCACCAGTACTGATGTTTTCATTTCATCATATGACGATGTTAAAAAAAACCTTTAAAGTCCGCTTTAACACAACCAAACCTCTTGAGTAAAATCACTTATAATGCCTTCAAATTTAATCATTTTTTGCAAATAATATGCTTTTACAGAGTTTCAAAAAGGCTAGTAAATTAAAATTAAGTATGATTGCTTTACAATCCCCTTTTTCCAGTATGAAGAGATGGGAGTGGACTTTCAGCCCCTAACACATTTACACAGCACTAAAATCATATTTTTAAATTATACAGGTATTTGGAGTTTTACGAAGAGCAAAGTACAAGGTCACAGAGAGCAGGCCACAGTAACATTACAGAATTACAATATGAGTCAGTCATTTGCAGTTCTTAAATACTTATTTAGCAATACATACACAGTAGGTGCTGACCTTAACATGAATTAGGCAGCATTAAAAACAAAAAATAGTGAAATGAATAGCGAGAGAGTGTTTTCAGTTTCATTCAAGTCCAAGGATTTACACATGTACAGTATTTTGATAAATGCTACTAATAATGGGATATTTCCATTTAAGCAGTATGGAGACATGCAACAGTAAGCCACGGGAACACCATGTCCAAAGAGCATAAGTGAGAACAAGGACCTGAAAATGCCGAGCGTCACGATAGAAATTGACATTTTAGAATTTTAACTACAATTCTAAAAATGACAAATAAACTCTTAAAATGTCATATAACAAGATGTAGGTTGTTTTTGCAGATTAACATGATCTATTTTTCATTATATCATAAAATGGTTAAATGAGACTGAATTCTCATATGGGAACAATAAAGTAAATATAATTATTATTACTGTCATTAATGCTGTCTCACATCTGTCTAAGCTAATCTGTGATTAAGAATCATCTGTATGATCACTCAAAATAGTGACTGCAGTTATTGATATTTAAAAGTAAAGACATCAGAAGACCAAGTAGCCAAAATAGTAAGCATAACGGCTCAGTGTGTACAGAGAAGGCAGAGTATTGACATTATTAGAATAAGTCTGATTTATCTTGCAAATAACTGTTCTAATGAATGAATAAAATTGCATGTACATTTGCAGGAGCTGACTTGTGTCTTACAGTGAAATGACACAAATACTATACACATGAAAAATCAGTCTCTTCAGTTACACAGACCTCATGGTAATATCACAGTGGTATAAATTCAACAAAAATCCTACTAACACCGCAAGAGCCTCCCAGGAAAAGAAACTGAAAATACATACCTTCCTCTTGCAGCACTCTCCAAATTAAAAGAATAAATGTAATTTAAAAGACCTGATACTGTTTTGAGTCACAGTGCAAAAGATGAGCCATGTCTCTAATCCTTCACATCAAGCTGCAGAGCAGTAACTGTCATTCAAATATTTAACGCCCCATGCCTGTCTGAAAACACCAGGTAGGTTTTCTACAGTCTGAAAACAAGAGTCAAAAGATCATAAAGTTGAATAATGAAATTGCTAATTCTATATATTTACGTATTCTCAAAAAAGAACAAATTTGCCAACGATTACAGAAAAAATTTGAAACCACACAGAGTGCAGACCTCTGGCACACCATCCAGTTTCTCTTCATAGTGGAATACGACAATGAAAACAGATGGTATGTAATGTCATTTTATTATTTGCTGAATAGTTATTCATGAAAAATATTTCTGCTTTTCTTGTGGATCTAGCTCCACAAATGTTGAAGATATGGCAAATTCATGGGCATGTTACTGCATCAGCAGAATTTCTGCTACACGTCTGTAGGTTTATTTCCTACTATACAGTAGATATTTTTATATGAGCATTCTGGACCACTACATCTGGAATATTGCCCATATCTGGATTAAACTTTGTGGTTTGATGGAATATATTATGGTGTCATCCTATGTTTTTGTCGAAATTTTCTGGGTGTTATTTGTGGCAATACAAGGACAAATGTTGAATTTGGTCTCATCTCACAATGGTGAAGTGTCTTTTGAAAAATCTTCGGGATCCAGACGATCCAGATCACTCCCACAATCTAATCAATAAGTCTTCATGCTATTTCTGACCCATGTTGGAAATTTCATTCAACTCCATTCATAACTTTTCAAGTCATGTTGTGAACAAATAGATAAATCAGTGCAGACAAAAATATAACCTCCTAGTCAGAGATAATGATAATGATTTTAGACTGTCATGGGCAATCATCTAGGTCTTTGAGGGCTAACTAATAATTCACCTCCTTTTCCATGAAACACACAGTGAATTTTATTTTATCTTACTCTGTCATGGCATAACTTGAGTGACCTGTGGATACACCGGTACCTTCTGCTGCTTCACTGTTGCTGGTTGTTAGCTAGCTTCACCCACCAGTTTCCACTCCACTTAATTGTCATTTATTTATTTTGGAACACTTATGCATGAATGCTTATTTTCAGATTGACATAATAGTTGCATTAATTGATAGATTTTTAATAATTTTTCAACTATTCAAAAATTGTTACCCATCCCTAAAAGGTATAGTGTGTCATGTTCAGAGAATCCTGGCTATAAATGACACTTGTGGCCATTAAGTGAACTGCAGTCAGAAGTAATTTAGAGCTTTTATGCAATTTGTATTGGGAGTGTTGTGTTGGGAGGTGGTTGTTTACCTTACCAACACTGACTTCTAAGCTAATGGTAGCAATGACAGGGAACCGTGGCTACTGTAGAGGAGCAGACTGAGGCACTCTGGAGGAAGCATGAACAGAACACTTTGAATCTTCCCAAAAAGGCCAATCTGTGACCTGTACATTAAAATGAGTCTACACGCTGTCATCATGCATGTAGGCAATCAAGAAATCCTTTGAAGGTGCTCATTTTAAGTTTAAGTTACATGCTGATGCATTCACATATCGTGATTAATATGAAATGTATTTACACCGTTAGACATTGTACCTTTAAGTATTTCATTTTTAACTGAAAAAATGTCCCTACTGCTGCACCCCCATGTTCTGAAACTGTCTGATTCTCATAAGGAGAGGAAATAAATCTTACAGTGCATTTTTCAGGAGACACCGTGGCCGCATTTCAGAGCTACAGCAGTCTTTTCATTCTGCAGGTGTGCTTTTCTATGTGCATGGTCGCCCGGTCAGTTGAACTAGTCAGAACATCCAGAACTTCATCCTGCCGTTCCAGTTCCGTCTCTGCCTCCAGAGCCAGGTTCTTCAGCTGCATCAGCATCTGCAAACACACATACAGTCACAGTCCAATGAGTCCCCACACATATTTACTTAGTAGTTATACAGTGGCCCCCAGTGGACATCGACGATGTAGGACTGGCCAGAAGTAAAAGGAGACTCAAAACAGACATAAATTGGTTGGGGTCCATATGAAAAGAGATGTTCAGATGGTGTGAGTGAGTTTGAAAACAAGCATATCAGTGGAAGAGGAGATAAGGTTGATTAGTCTTATTCTATTCACATCTGTTTGTTTCAATTTTATTTACAAAGTCTAATATCACAGCACAGATTTACCTCAAGCGGATTTACATATTTATATTTTGTACAGAATACAGTGCCCTATGTCATTCAACGATCAATTTCTAATCTAATGAAATACCCCCCTAAATACCCCTGAGACTGGGTGATAGAGGAGAAATAGCAGCATGTACAGAAATTTGCATAAACAAAATGTATAGATATTAACACAAATAATATTCAGATTGCTTCTTTCTGTCTGGCAAAGGGTTCACATAAAATGCAAGGTTCAAATGTAATGTGCAGCAGTAACAACTACACAAACTACAGTTATGAAAGTAATTCTTATGCAGCATATGAAATAGAAGATATTTCAGGGAGAAAACTTGGCCTGTCTCTTGGGATCTTTGATATCATACAATACTGTTTGTTTTCTACTTTTACTGAGTTTAAGGCATACTGTGACTACATCTCCATGGTCAAATAACTGTATATGTTATGGTTGATGGAACAACCTAAATACACTGCGATGTGCCAAGCAAAACCTAATAAACACTCACTCCAGACCCTACCACCATGGTTTCTAAACTAATATTATGTTATGCTTCTCATGCTTCCACACACACGCACGCTCACACACCAACTTTATGTCAGTTTTTCAGTGGAAATATGGACATGGACACTGCAACTGAGCACAAAAACTGCACCAGACAGCAGACTGAAAACAGGTAGTATGTCAATACACACCGAGGACCAACTGTACTCACTCACTGTGGTCCATAACTTTACAATTAAACTAGGGTAAAATGATTACATCATACCTTGCATTTACCATTCACAAGATTATTTTTAGCTACTGCTTACACAGTGGTTAGAGGCCTTAGGCCATGTAGAAACCCACAAAATCAAACATTTAGGCTAGAACTAGAAAATATAGAAAAATATGAGCTAAAATACCTAGGGTTTTGTGAATAGAGCATAGTATTCAAGAACTGCAAATGAAAACAAAACAGAAAACATATTTAAAAATGCTTCATCATCTTTGTGAGTGACCCAGTTTGCACCTTAACTGGCAAAAGACATTTCCAACCTGCAAAAGTGAATATTTGCTAAAGCAACTTCACCCTGGACGACTGTCTGTAGATTCTAATCTTGACATGAGTTACATTAAGAGAAGGGTGTGTACAGAAGCATAGCATTAAGTCAAAATTATAAGCCTTTGAAGTTGAACTATTATCAACTGTAGACAGTAGGCCATTTATAAATACAATAGACAAGCCAAGTGCACGGCTGGTTCAGTGTTATCACAGCTATGATGAATCTGTCTGAAAAGCAGTTAGGTCGAGCAAAGTAAAAGTGAACAGCTTTGTACAGTGATCACCAAAATATTGTGTAACACTGAAAGTGTGACTTATGTGTTGAGTAAACAAAGCAATTTTTAATGAAATTACATTCTGGTTATATTCGCTATAAATCAATGAACAGTATGAGTCAGAAGCCATATAGTGTATTATCATAATGCATTTCCTTGTGCCAGCTTTTCTATCAGTGCTTGGTTGAGTTTCTGTGTTTTTATAATAGCAAACTAAATAAACGGGCAGGTAAACAAGGTTAAGATATGGCCTAGTTTGACTCCAGGCAATTTGTGGTTTAAAAAAAAAAACATAACTGACAGGATAACCAAACAAAATACAGTGACTAGGCAGTAGCCCTAGTTTAACTACTTCAGATTTTTAATGTCAACATTTTTTTCCATGCCCTATATCACAGAAGCAATTACCGTATTTTCCGGACTATAAGGCACACCTAAACGTCGTCAATTTTGTCCAAATATGACACTGCGCCTTATAATCCGGTGCGCCTTATATGTGGACTAATTCCAGTCAAGTCCCGCACCATTTGTGTGTGTAAAGACCCCGAAATGGCTCGTTGCAAGAGACACGCTT
>JAQQAE010002559.1:0-22035 GCA_029823295.1 Pseudamia nigra | reverse complement strand
ATGAATAAATGTGCAGGTAGTGGTGTGTAATACATACTTTATATGGGAGTTTGTCGTGGGTCCAGAACGGATTAATTAATCTTAAATGTATTTTTTTGAAAAAAGTTGCATTGGACAACAACAGATTCGGATAAAGGCCTTGACGCCGGAACGGATTGTTGTCGTTATCCGAGGCACCACTGTACTTTAATCACTGTTTTGCTCATTTTGTTAAGTTTTAAATTTTAGTCCGTTATTTGATGATTTTTCATTATTTTGTTTATTTCTTGGTTTTGGTCATTTACTTTATTATATTGTTAATTTTCTGGATTTCTTTGTTAATTTTGTTCATTATTCTAGTTCACTTTTTCATCTTGTTGTTGATTTTGTGCTTATTTTGTTCACTTTGATTTATTACATTATGTTACTTCCATTGATGGACAAAGCCATGGGGCCACAGGTTGCAGGCCTAGTTTCATCGAGTTTTTAAATCTGCCATATTTGATACCTGTGAGCTCAATTTTGAACTGTAACTTCACTTTTTAAATTTACACTCATTGAACTTTTTAAATATATATATATAAGACCAGTTCATACTCCGACACTGAAATTACATCCACTTCACTCCAAGTAACTTCAAAATAACTGATGACAGGAACATGAATCCAAATAGCCTCAGTGTGATTTAAGGTCCAAGAATTACTCACAACATAGCTGAATTATTCAGTGTGGCAGATATGATCTAAGGGCGTGAGGCTCTGCAGTCTCTGATTGCTTAGTTAGGATTTTAATCCTGGTTACAATGTTATATCGCTGATTGTTGTGCACATGCAGTCCCTTTTGATGGTATAATGCACAAGATAATGTAATAACATATTTAAACTTATAATTATCATGATTACTGTTATAATGATAAATGTTTTTTTCATCTAGAATGCCACAGGCGCATTAATCACACAAACATCCATATTTATCTCCAGTTTCTCTTCCATCTCTCTGCCTCTCTCTCTCTTTGCACATCTTGTCCATCTCTTGCTTTTCTTTTTCCACTTATCCACTTAACTACTCCATTTCTCTCCCTCCACACATACTGGCATAAGAAGACACATGCACACACACAAACACACACACAACCCAGGGCTGGTAATGCAGGGTTAATAAGATTGGAGAGCAGCTGATGGTTGTGCACATTCAGGCCAGATTACATTTAATTCAATTGGGTTTCCCTCACTAGGCTCCCTCCCACTCCTCTCCTCTCTTTCTTTTCTATCCTCCTCCTCCTCCTCTTTGTCCCGCTGCTTTTGTTGGACCAGAGGTGGTCTAGCTTCACAAAAGACAAAAATTCACACACATATACCAACTAAGCCTTTATTTCAGAGCTTTTGTCAATGTACAGTGCACACACAGGCGCGCACACACATACACAAACACACGCCCTTGGCCACTTCACTGTCCTCCACTATTAAACAAGTATGATTTATTATGTGTGTTTTCTGGTGTCGATTCTACCTTGAACCACATACAGGGATGAAGAAAATAGTGAAAAAAGAGCATTATAATTAAGACTTCAAAAACATGGTTGTATTGTTTGCACGAGCTACAGGAAAATTAATGTTATGGAAAAGACTGTGCTGTTGTTCTACTTGAATGTCACCAGAAATCGTCTGGTAACCTTTGCAGTAGAATAAAATACCAATTTAATTCTATTGTAATAAATTGAAAAGATTCTGCCTCTTTCAACATGGTGCTGGCTGGGAATTAAATCCTGGACTACAAAGAATCAAGAATATTTCTATTGAAACAAAGCCAAACACTACTCATTCATATCAGAAAAGCTGCTACAATAAAAGATAAAGTGGTCTATTAATAGTTCATTTTACAGAATTTGTTTAATATGGGTCAGCTATTTAGAGACAAACTTGCAGCTTCAACTCATTGGCAGCTGCGGAGAAATATACTCTGTCTTCACAGTTTTACAAAAGGTTCATATTCTATTTCTGATGCAAATGTTTTAGCAACTGATCATACAGCCACTTTTAGTTTTCACACTGAAAGTAATGCTTCTATTACAGTCGCTTCAGGGAGCAGTATTGCTAAATTCTACACTGAGTTTCTGTTTCATGTGGTATTTTCAGGTGGGAAGATGGGAAAAAAGGGGAAAATGAGACCAGTGGGGAAAAAAATGCAGCTTGAAAGTGAAGTCAGTGTGCAAATATCTATATTCACTTGATGATCCAAAAATCCTGGCTCCTAAAGATGCACCTTTTTTCTTTATTTATATCATTTTCAACATTGTAGATTCATATTAAGGACATCCAAACATCACAGTTTGGATACAGAACATGTATGAAATTATGTCATAAACAAAATAGTGTTAAACAACCCAGAACATGTTTTGTATAAAGTAGCCACATTTAGCTTTCTAGTCACCTGGAATGGTTTTCAGTTTACAGGTGTGCCATTTCTTGCCTTCTTAATGTGCTTTAGACCATCAGCTAGCTTGTACAGAGGAATGGTGGAATCAATAGCCCCATTAGTGCTACTACAACTATGCAAATCCATATTATGGCAAGAGACACTCAGTTATGTAAAGAGAGGAGAGTTCATCATTACTTTAAAAAATGACGGTCAGTCTGTCTGAAAAATTAAACATTTTAAATTTTTTTTTAACATTTTAAACTTTTGATGGTTTTGGTGACTATACTTGGGGAGAAATTCAAAATTACTGAGATTTTTGGATTGACTGATATATATTTCTTATGGTAATGGACAGTCTTTGCTCTTTATGAAACTGAGAGTTTCTTGTAGTTATATGGATTTGTACAGTAGTTGTAGTAGCTCTGTACTCGCCCTACCCAAGAAAAAAAGAAAGAATACATTTACCTGAACTTGAGGTCTCACAATCTGCAGGGTTTATTCTGTGTTGATAAATTAAGTTCACTTTATGTGTTTGTGTGAATGCGTCCTCTCATTTTCCCTCGTCACACCAAGCCCCCCCCACCCTCTCTGTATCTTTCTCAGCCCACACATGGCCCCTCCTCTCTCTCTTTCTATCCTTCACTCTGTCCTCACTCAACCCTGTAACTAATGACTCTGGAGGAGGACATTGCAGCACCTGCTGCAGACAAACACACACCCAAATGCATACACGAAATGGAAGTGGAAAAGGGTGAGGATGAAGAGGTTGCAGGGGGTCAGATGAAGAGAACAAACTAAAAAAAAAAAAAAAAAAAAACGGGAGAGGTAAAACCAAAAAAGACAGAAAAGGGCCAGAGAAATGCAGAAGGTGCCAAGGACACAGCGGAGGAGAAAAGAAGAAAGAGAGAGAACAAGGGAGGGAGGTGTGAAGTGTCACTGCCGGTGGTAGCATCTCTCTAATTAGCATAGTGACCTTGGTCTTCAGTAACTGTTATTGCGCACACACACACACACCAAGTTTTATATGCATAGCTGAGAGTTGCTGTGTTTGCATGGTACAGCCACACCCTGATATGAATTTTAAAGCCCAACACATTGTTTCTATGCAGACAGTAGTTTTTAGCTGAATGATCAGCCTCGGCTATATTACTCCTATACACACTGCAGCAGATCTACCTTTTAAGTAGTTTATGTTTGTACAGGATTTATAAAACAAGAAGCAATATAGAAAACAGGAAGACAAAACATAAACTCTCATTTAACATATGTATAAAGTGCAACAACGGAAATGATGACGGTGCTGAGATAGAGTCAGGCGATAACGTCAGAGTCTTTAATGCAGGTGACATTTTGTTTTTATATTCACTTGAATAGCTGGGAAAATTTATATCCGATACTTTGGATTTTACACCAGTGTCAGAACATTTCAGCAACCACAGCAATTACACTGAAGTCACATTAAATGCAAGAGGCACATTGAACCTGCATTAGAGCCACGAATATAACTCAGAGTCTTTTTCAATCTCCAGGTCAGAGCATGTTTCAGATATATCACTGGAAATACGCACAGTGGCGTCAGGCTGGATGATCAAAGAAAATAGTTGTTCCATGTCTGCTCATACGTGCCGCCCCTTGCTCTCGCTTGTCCATTTCTGTTTCTCTCACTAGTATGATTGGCAACAACAAGAAAATCCTTGTTCCCACTAGAGGAAAAACGTGTCGGTTTAATAGATGATGATTTTCAGGGGTGGCATTTAAGTTTAAAAATTAGTTCAACAGAGTCTTTACATCCCATCCAAGCTTTGTAGTGTAATAAAATCTATGTAATCTGTCTGTGTTTCTTAACTGATCCTAATAAAATGTTTGCTTTATATTGACTTGCTGTCCATTTTCTATTAGAACTGTGCCCCTGCTACAGCTCTTCTTGAAGAAAACTGAAACCTCACTGACTGAAAATGAATAATTGATCACCTTGTAGGGAGTCAAAATTCCTTGTAAGTGTTCAGCCAGTTGAACATAAAGTTGAAGCCATGATGGCAGTGTTTCAATTGGTGATGTTGGTGGAAAAAACCTAAAAATTCAGCAACATGAAATTTTAGGTTGCTCTCAGAGAGATAATCTATAGGGTCATAGATTCAAGATGCACACCCAAGAGCACTGTCACCATTTCATAAAATGTTAAATATGGCTATAATTTCCCCTTCTGTTGTCAAGATATGGGGGTGAGAGTGTTTGCAGACCATGTCACAGTTAATCTAACGTATGACCTTTTGGATGTAAACATTGTAGCCTTTTATACAGTACATCTATGAGAAGATCTTGTGTTATGGTGTTCTGTTAGGTAACCTTGACCTTTAACAACCAAATCTATTAAGTTCATTCTTGAGTCCAAGTGATGCTTGTACCAAATTGGAAATCCCTCCGGATGTTCTTGAGATATCATGTTCATGAGAATCAGACTGATGGACGGACAACCTGAAAATATGATTCCTCCGGCTGTCACTGGCTTTCAATCACTTTTACATTTAAAGTTATTGCAAAGTCTTAAATCTGCTCTCCTGTCACTTCACCAATGTCAGTCGGTCTAACTGCTCACATTTTATGTATGATGGTCAGGCTTGTGGGTAATGTTGTTCATAAATAGCCTCCAAAAACACAGGACTGGTAATACAACCTGAAACACGAGATATGAATGCACAAAGAAATGGAATAGGGCAGGAAGACAGAAAATCTAACTGTGAGCAAGAAGCCAAGTCAGTGGTGGTGTGCAGCTGTAGCAGTAATCATCTTTCAGGTCAACAGTAATTACAAAGAGGACCGAGGAAGTGTTAACACACACATACAAACCTCTCGCACATCTTGGCTTGCTGTGTTTTTCTCTTGTCTCATTTATTCTGCAACCACAACATGCACCTACACCACAAAGAAGATGTCACAGCAAGCTGCGGGGTTTAATGGATAAGAGATTTCCATACTTGCATACAATTATATACACACCTAGTGTAGTCTTGCTTCAGCTGTGCCCTAATTAAATCGCAGATAATGTCAGGAAGGTAAAATCACACATAACTTTGAGGTTTGCACTTATGTTTCAGACACATAGAGCTATAGAATATAAAGCAGCTTCATGGGTATTTTAAGCTATTTTAGCCCTGAATATAGCCTCTCAGGGAGCACTCACCCACCCCACTTCACCTACACAATGTGTAACACAACACGATGGAGGATGGTGCTTGCGTCTCGCTTTGCTGATCTAAACACCTTTTATTTCATACACATTCATGTTGTTGTAGAATTAGCTCATCTATCACATATGTGCAATCAGAATGCAATGGATGCATCTGTCAAACCTTCATAATCATGCTCCATAATCATTCCTATAAGGTAGAGGTTTTGATATCCCTTGTTTAAATGCTGTCCTGGAGGAAAACACTGAGGCTAATGGATCTTTTTTCACAGCAGACATTTTATGTCATTATAGCAGCAGAAAAACAGGTGTGACACTGACTACATTCTATATAGGGACATCAAGTGTAGGGTTTTAGTTTATTCATGTTCGGCCCTTCATAGATACATACATAGATGCCTCACTGGTCACTGGATCATACGTCATCACATCCTACATACTGTCCATCCATCCACCATTTTCCACTTCAGGTCCATGTTGTAGGGGCTTCAACCTAAGAAAAGATACCCAGACTTCCCTCTCCCCAGCCACGTCCTCCAACTCCTCTTGGGGATCCCACAAGGTCAAGTGTGCCAGCCGAGGGACAAAATACCTCTAGTGTGCCCTGTATCTAACCACTTAGGTATCCCTGAAACACCTCACCAGGGAGGTGTCCAGGAGGAATCTGGACTGAGCCACCTCAACTGGCTCCTCTTGATGTCGAGGAGCAGAGGTTCGACTCTGACCTTGTCCCAGATTTATCTCTAAAGGCCAGTGTACAATGTGTGATTTCAGACTTGATTCGGCTCCAAACTGCAGCTGTGTACGCTCCCGGCATTTGCAAGCAATTGCTGGCAGAGACTGGGCCTAACACAATCTGTTGTTTTGTGACTGGCCCCAGTGGTGAAAGCCTTGAATCGTGTCTCTGATGGGTTTTGAACATGTTTGATTTCCATCCAAACACCATGCGTTTTCTGTTTTTCCTCACTGCGCCTGTTCAGCAACAGCACAGCAGCAGAAAACAGTGAGTGAAATCAAGAAGAATGCAATAAACATCACAAAAATGTCACATACTGGGACCAATAAGTTAGATTTGGATAAAAGTTTAAACATTTCCACGCAGACTGACAGGCATAGGCATATTAATGTAGTATTATTACAGCACTGTATGTGTGACAGAGAGAAAGCAGATGTGCCAGTTGTTCCAAAGGAAAGGGAGGAAAAAAAAAGTGGAACCCACAAAGGTTGAAAAAACACAGTATTTCTGCCCAGTAAAAAAAGGCTTGCAGTGTTTAATCACACTCAGAGTGTACTGTGGCACAATAACATACAGACGTCGGAACACACTGTGCGCTGGATTTGCAGCTGAAATAGTCACACAGTGTACTATACCTTCATGGTCTGCCAGACTTAAGGGAGAGCCAAGCTACCTTATGGAGGAAACTCAGTTCAACTGCTTGCTAATTTCTGACCATAGGTGAGGATAAGAACATACATCAACCCATGAATGGAGAGCTTCACTTTTTGGCTCAGCTCCTTTTTCACCACAGACACTACAGTGTCTGTATTTTTACTGGACACTACTGGTTTGGTGAAAACAGTTGTGTGAATGCACAAGTACCGTGGAGCAATGAGTTTTCTAGATAAAAGACTGTTTTAAATCGCCATGACCTGTAATTCAGATGTGGGTGATGAACTACAGCTGCCTCAACATCTCTGTGCCGAGGTAAAAATAAATAGTTTTATGTCATAAACTTTTTCCTTCAGACATTTCATAAACATGAGTATAGAAAAGAAATTGACTGAAACTGGTTGTGAAATGTGAACACCTTTTACTGGGAAAACCTCAA
Source organism: Pseudamia nigra (assembly GCA_029823295.1). NCBI lineage: Eukaryota > Metazoa > Chordata > Actinopteri > Kurtiformes > Apogonidae > Pseudamia > Pseudamia nigra. The sequence continues at coordinate 14,622 of JAQQAE010002559.1, read as the reverse complement.
CTCCGCTGTTTACTTGCATACTGTCCCACAACAGTTTTCGTCATACCAGTAATGCCAGACATGTTGACCAGTGAAGAACATATCTATGTAGTTAAATCTGCATGTGGAGCCCTTGATGTGGCCATCAGGGACTTTGAAATGAAATTGATCCAGCACTAAAGTTAAGATCACCTGTATTTGTCAGGGGGAGATGAACTAAAATGTCTGCTGTGAAAAACATCTATTCCTGCTTCCTCATATGCAAGAGAGTGAATGAAAACTTGGCTAAAGCCTGTGCAAACAACGCAACTTTTAAAACTTTCCGTATAGCGATTAAGCCTTTAGTGTCACATAATACCTTTAAAATGATAGAGATATGCTGTTGACTTGTACGAGGTGGCAGATGGGAGTCTTGTTGTTCTGTAACCCATTTATCCAAGTTGAAACTTTATAAGGTAAGAAAATCAAGCTTGGACGACATACAGCAGGTTTCTTGTAAGCTGTGATTTCTAGCACTTTGAAACTGGTACGTGCGAACACTGTAAATTTTTAAAAGCATCACGTCTAGACTCTATCATAAAATATCATCCCATCCTACATAGCTTTATCAAGTATGGTATGTAATTTAGAAATACATTCCAAGTTTTTACTTTCTGATATTTAAAGGCGAGGTCTGTCTTTTTTGTGATATTCCTCAAATCAAAAATAAAAAAGTCCATTAGAGTCAACATTTCATGTCTGCTTGCAGACTTTTCTCTGAACCTCTTATGCTTGAAACCTAATCCACAGTCATCCTTCTGAGTGGAAAAAGAAAACTTTGCCATTCTGTAAGAAAGACAGGGTGTAAATTTTAACCTTGACAAGTTTTTCCAAGTCAACTTAATTGGTGTTGAAAGTGTGAAAACCAAGTTTGTTGAACCCCAATTAAGCCATTCTTTTTGCAAAATACTACGAGCTGGGGGTAAAACCCCTACATCTGTGCTTTTGAGTGAGACTTCTCATTGCAACCTGACACAAAAAAGTTCGCCAGGACATCAGTAGCTCTGTGCATAATTAGTCCATGAAACAGTAAGAAGTCTGTGTAATTCCATTTAGAATTGACTCCTTGCCCTCCATTACATCCCTCCGGAAAACTCAATCTGCAAGGAGTCGAGGGTTCTTCTCTCTTTAATAACAGCTAAACACATCAACACTGCTCTTCCAAATGCCCCCCCAAGCCGTTAGGAACAAAATAAGAGATGGAAGTTTAATGAAAAGAGGTTTAATAGAAGAGTAAGGCAAAGGTGGCTCAGAGGCTTGCTGCTGTTTAATTCAATGGGATGCGCCCAGTGCCTGAAGACTGGCCCATTTTAATTGCACAGCTCTCTCATTTATAAAAGGAAGTATGCAGTGATACAGCTTTAATGAATCTGAAAGCAAGGCAGGCTATTCAGTGTCTTTCTCTCACAAGCATAGAAGGATAATGTGATTGTGCTGGTTAGGCCCACATGTTTTGGCAGTGTCATTTGCCAGCTACACACAAATAGTGCGCTAGTTCGAATGTTCTTTTGAAGAGATGAGAGACGCTGGCTGTTGCTGCTGTAACGTGTACATTTCACAGTGGATACAGCTGCACACAGATATACACCTTCATGTGTGCACGCCAGAGGTTGGTAGTACAAGTAAATTTGTACTGAGTTACATTTGGCCACAGCTCAATGAGTAGGAGTAATCCGGGAAAAAAACCAACACCACAAAAATCACCAGAAAATGAATTCATTAATAAACTAAATTAAAGATAATGAACAAGATAATCAAGTAAATCAACAACAATACACAGAATAAGCAAAAATTAGCAAAATAATCAAGTAAAAAGACAGAAATGAACGAGATGAGCAATAAATCGTTTTTTTCTTGATATTTTTACATTTGCTTTAAAATGAAAAAGAATACTTGAACAAATTGACAAAAATGATGAAAATAATGAACGCAATGGGCAAAAATTAACAAAATAATCAAAAGAGTGATCGAAGACATAATAAAATAGACAAAATGTGCAAAAATAAGCAACAAAACGAGCAAAATCAGGCCCCAATTCAACAAAATAACCAAGAAAATCAACAAAACTGAAGAAAAAAATAACAATACAAGAAATGAAGAAAAACATTAGAAATGAACAAAAAATTTTTCGACAATTGCATTATTTATGTTTTTAAACTTTTTTGTGGGGTGGGTGTGGTGGGTGGGTAAATTTATACAGTATATGAACACCAGCAGGAATGAATCCCCTCATCCCCCCCTAAAATCTACACCTAAAGTAACTACATTTAGTAAGTAACAGTACATTTATTTTGAGTATGGTTTACTCTACTGATCCCTAATGCATGTAAATACACATATAGGACTATAAATAAGCCTTATTAGACTTTGAGAGACCGTGCAGTCAGATCCCTTTGAAATGACACACAACAAAATGTGGGCTTGGATTATGTTGCCTTAAAATGTAATCTGTCACCAGAGGATCAGCTAAAACGTTTTGTTTTTTCTCACTGGGCAAGATGTGGTTCGGAAAAACAAAATTCAGCACTTTGCTATCTATGAAAGAACATCCTGACTCCTGTAGGTATTTAGGTTTAGTTAATAAAAGTGCTTTGGGCATTTTAAGGCCTCGTGGAACAACTTGTACAAACAAATGTGTTGCTAAATTCCACATACAAGTGGTTTTGGAGAGCTTAAGGCATTTGGATTTTGAATTTTCTTTCATGCATGATCACTTTCCAAATACTCTGTGACCTGTTGTAGGAATCGAGTGAAATTCGTTTGCTGCATTACTAAATCCACTGAACGACTGCATATTTCATTACTCTGAAGCCAGTTTGTGTTTGAAAACCCTGCGTGCTACATAATTTGATGACATTCTCTTGAACATAGCTTGTAGCAAACACAACATTCATCATGTTTATGTGGGTCATTTGCAATCTTCTGAAGTTTCAAGCATTTCCTCAATCTGATATGGAAGCTCATCAAGCTCATCATACTGAAAAAAGTAAATCAAAGATCAGATAGAAAGGCAGCAGTGTTGTTGCATGAGGCCCTGTGTGCCTCATTTTTTATCCTATCTTTGTAGACTGAATAGTTTCAGTATCTAAACCTAAACAGTCAATGCTGATATCAAAACCAGCAGATAAGGTACTGTGTGCAAAAATGAACAAAGTCATTAGGAAAATGAACAAATATGGACAAAATAAAATCAAAAAGGACAAAAATGAAGAATATAATTTCAAAAGCCATCAAAATATGTTGAAAAAAAAATGAACAAACTAAACAGGAAAGTAGTTACACATCACCGGACGTGGGTAGTACTCAAATACGTTTACTCCTCTACATGTACTTGACTGGTTGTTTTTAAGCCAAATGTACGTCTGAGAGTACCGGTAGATGTTTTACAGAACAATTTTTACTCTTACTTAGTTACATTTGTGATGGCCACACACCCTTATTCTATCCAAAATTGCACATGGCCAGTGTTGGGTAGAGTAAATAGAAACAGTTCAAGTATTGTTACTTTACAATTATAGTAATTCAAGTAGAAGTACTCCTATAAATAAGTACTTGAATAAAAGCAAAACAGTGTCTAACAATAACAACACAACATGTAATTTATTACAACCTAACATATTTATGTCTATTTCAATGATTGTTTTGATATTTTTTTAAATTCTGTTTATATTTGTTGCTAACTTTGTTCATTTATTAACCTGATTGTTAATAAATTAACAAATGTTTTTTTTTTTTACAAATTTTGTTTACAAGGTTTAGTAAAAGGGAAAAAAAAGTAATTTTTAAAAATGCATTTATTTTACAAATTTTGTTGCTTATTTTACTTTTTGTTCATTTTTTGTGAACCTTTTTGATCATTCCGATCATACTATTAACCTCTGAAGCCCCACCCTCTTTTTTAGACCTGTTTTTAAGGATTGTGATATTTGAGGTGTTGGAGTTGTTTGGTGTGTGTAAATATAATTTATATGTGCTTGTAGCAGAGTTTCTCCTGTTTAATATGATGTTTAATATCTTCTGTATAATTCTCCTAATTAATGTTTAGCATGATTATATTTCATGCTTTTGGTTTCATGAATTTTGTTGGTGCTGGGGTTTAAGAGGTTAAGTTCTTAATTATATTGTTCATTTTGGTTAATTTGGTTAGTTTTCTTTCTTTTTGCTAATTTTCTTTACATACTTCATTTGTACTCATGTTAATTTTACAATCTCCTTTGCTTTGTTCAGTTTTGTTAATTTTCATTAGTAGTTTGTTGCCTTTTCTCATTATTTTTCTACATTTTTGCTCACCTTGTTGCTTAGTTTATTAATTTTGATAATTTGCTTGATTAATTTGGCTATTTTTTATTTAATTGATTATTTTGTTCTTGTCTTTATTTTGTTTTCATTTCAGCTTTTGTTTACTGCTACTTATTGATGTGGAGCAAAATGTAACTGAGTAGAAGCACATTTTTTTCATCACAAATGTAGCTAAGAGTAAAGCCTCTACAAAACAACTACTCTCAAAAGCAGATTTAATGTGGGAAAAAACTTCTCAAGGACACGCAAAGGAGTAAAAGTAGTTGAGTACTACCCACTTCTGCACATGACCCTAATTTGTGTGTCACCTGGTTGATAAATCATATGTGAAAAGAAATCATAAAAGATGGCAAGACAGAAGGAAGTGGAAAAAACCTACTTCATCCTTCTGTTCCATTTCCTCCATCTTTTCCAGGATGTGATCAATAATCCCATCATGACCATAGCTAATAATCAATAACTCCATCATGGTCTCAATGGATGGAGTGACATCATCAAAACTCTGCGTATCAATCTCTGGTGAATCAATATCACTATAAAACAGTTCCTTTAAACCTAGTGATTGTTATTATAATCAGTCGCACTAATGCTGTCATTTTTACTAATATAGCATCGTCTCCCATCGTCGTCATTTTCATTATCGCCATCAGCATCCTCAGCTCCACAGGCGGCGAACCTCAGCAGTGCCAGTCAGACACCTCCGTGGTAACGTGTGAAGCCGAGCAGAGCGCGGAGGGCGGCGCCGAGCTTACCTTGGCCATCTGTGCCTGGACTCCGCTGGCTTTGAGCGAGGCCACGGCCTTCTGCGCCGCCGCAGGGCTGTCGAAGTCCACGAAACCATAGCCTGAATGAAAAGGAGGAAGAGGAGGATCATGAAGAAGAGGAGAGAGTAAGGAGAAATAATAATCCCAGTCATTATCACCCAGGATCTTATTCAGCACTGCATTTCCACAAATTCACAGTCTGGACTCATGGAGACGTTTTTATTGGGTGGACAGTTTGGTGGATGTTTTATTCTTTTTCTTGCTTATTTTGTTTATTATCATTAACTTTTTTCACTACTTTGTTCATTGTGGTTCATTTGCTTGATTTTTTTTTCTATTTTAATTGCTCATTTTGTGCATTATTTTGTTATTTAGTTGTTGAATTTGTTCTGCATTTTATTGATTATTTTGTTCATTTTGTTTGTTATATTCATTTATAGTCATTCATTTTTATTATACTATTTATTTTTGTGATTGTTTTGGTGTTCTTCTTAGTATTTCTTAATATGTTCTTATTGTTACTTTGATTATTGATTATTATTGATTTATTTTTCAGTGACTGTTGTTAATGTATACATTATTTTGGTTTTTGGATTCTCAAATTTGGTTGTTTTTATTTTTTTTCCCATTTTATTGATTATTTTGTACATTTTTGCTTACCTATGACAATTTCTAATTTTCTTGTAACATTCTTGTTTATTTACTTGATTATTCTGTCCATTTTGTGACATTTGTTCATTTTGTTCAGTATTTTCTGTTCTTTTGGGTCTTAACTTTGTTTCTTTTGTTATATTCTTCATTATTTTATAAAGTTCCTTCGATTTTTTTTTCCACTCTGTGAAAATTTGTGTTGTGTTTTTGCTCTTATTCATTATTTTACTCTTTCACTTAATTATTATTTTACTTGTTCACTTAATTTTATTTTTGCTATGATTTACTTTGATTAAATTTAAACAGACCAAACTATCTTTATTCTTCAGTCATACATCATGTCTTTATCTTGCTATGATGCTATGCTGTCTATGCTATATGTTTTTATTTACATTAAAAATTGGCATATTATGGCACTTTATGAAGGAATTTTCTATGTTTGGTCCCAAGGGGTTGAAAAAAATTGGCGAAATACTGGCTTTAGCAAAATCAGCTTCTGTTTAATTCTGTCCAAGATCCAGGTGTCTCCATGTGACCCACATTTTCTACTAGCCAGCAACATGAAAACTACTTTTATCAAATTCAACCCAGGCAAACATATTTTTATGAGCTAGTAAACATGCATGTTATAATCAGAGTACATTTTGAACAATATATGCAAGTATGTTAATCACTGCATTAAAATTCAACACACAAAATGAACAAATTATCCACAAAATGAACAAAATTAATCCAGACAATAAACAGACATTTTAAAAGGTATACAAAAGATGAGCAAAATCAACAAAATGTACAACAAAAAAAGCAAAATAATGTATTAAATGAACTACATCATGCACAAAATGAAGAGAATAATTTCAACAATGAACAAAATATCCCAAAAATGAACAAAGCAATCCAGACAAACATGAGCAAACATGACAAGATGACAAACACAATAAACTAAATGATTTAAAAATTGAAAGATCATCAGAGAAAGTCTCAAATCGTCCAAATAATGAACAAAATTGAAAAAAAAAATGAACAAAACAATGAACATAATAATTAATTTTTTTTTAATCCATAAAGGAACAAAGCAACTAATGACATGAACAAAATAATTTGTAAAAAATGAACAAAACAAGACAATGAACAGCAATGAAAAGATTAACACAATAATAAACAAAAATGATCAAAAAAATGTACTAAATCATTCAGACAATGAACAAAAATAACAAAACAAACACTATTAACTAGCAAAGCAATCAGTAACATAAACAAAAATGCATACAGTCATAACCCAAATGAATAAAAGCAAACACAGTAATATAACACAAAATACGATGTAATCTGACATCTTTTAGATACAGGCAACCAAAAAAAAAAAAAATCAGCAAAATGTAACCTTTTTAACCACATGCTTTGCGACCCACTCAGAACAAATCCACGACTCACTTCTGGATCTCAAACCACTGGTTGAGGACCACAGCTCTAACTATAAACGTGACCTCCTGTTGAAACAATCTTCAATATCCCCTCCTGTAGTCTGACATTTTACATCTTGCCGCGGTGGAAGTGAGGTCATTTCATCCCTGTACTCCACTAAATCTGTCAGGACATATAGTGTTTCTATGGTAGTGGTCAATACTGTACGCCTCTGCACCAGAGACAACAAGAGGAATCTGCTACTAATGCAGCGATTAAAATGATTGAGAGTCTTGTTTAAAGAAATAAAACAGCACGGAGAACGGGCTTTGGTCCGTTTTATTGCAATAAGGAACATTTTGTGCGTCTGTGTGTGTCCGCTGTGTGCTGTCAAATCGTTGTTGCAATGAGGATATACACTGGGCCAACAGGAAGCACAAAGGGACAAAAGGTCTGAACATGCTCAAATCAATCTCTGCTTTTAGAAGTACAGTACACCCTGGTTTGTGCAATGCTGCAGTATTATTTAAACATTGGGAAGGTATTTTTGACCAAATCATCTTGGACATTCTGAGTGCTTCATTTTGAGCAATTCATGTGTTCTAATGAATTGCTAATGCATCAATTTGTGCCTGTTCTGCATAAGTTTACTGTGTGAAGGAAACAAAATCAGACAAAACATTTAATAAAATGTGCAAACATGATTCAAATATTCCACCTAATGAACAGAAAATCCATGCAGATTATAAATATGCACTAAATAAGTGAAAATGAACAGACAAATCTTCAAGAAGATGATGGTGGTGTAGTGGTTAGTACCAGCGCCTCACTGCAAGAACCTCCACACAGAAAGGCAGGGGTTGAGCCTCTCTGTGTGGAGTTTACAAATTCTCCCCATGTCTGTGTGGGTTCTCTCCCGCAGTACTTGGGCTTCTTCACACAGTTAAACACATGCACGAGGGTTTGGTCAGCTAGTCATTCTGAATTGCCCATAGGCATGAATGTGAGTGTGATTGTTTGTCTCTATATGTCAGTCCTACAATGCACTGGTGAGTAAATCAGCTGGGATAGGCTCCAGCACCCAGTCTTTGAAATTAAGGGGTAGAAAATGAAAGAATGAAATCTTCAAGAATGTAGGTGAAATATCCACTAATTAAACAAAAGAACCAATAAAATGAAAACTGACTCACTTGTTTCATACATTTTGTTTGAAAAATCTAAATGAGCCACAATAAACACAGTAACAATACCAGAAAAAAACACATACAGTAGGCCTACTAATAAATCTACTACCTAATAAAAACTGAACAAAACAGATGAATGTATCCACAAGAAATCAACACAGATGAACAAAATGATTAACCAATGTAACATAAAATCAATAAATTAGTCTACCACACAGTAATTAACAGAGAAAGCACAACAATGAACTAAAACATTATTTACATAGCATAAGGTTATTCCAAGACTCCAAGTTACACTGATCAGCCATAGCATTATAACCACTGACAGGTTAAGTGTTAATTATGTAAATGACCTTATTACAGTGGCACCTGTGAGTGGGGAGGAAATATGAGGCTGCAAGTGAACATTTAGTCCTTGAAACAAGAATATTGGGTGGCATAAATATGCAAGAAAAGGGCCAAATGGTGATGTCAAGACAACTGGTTCAAAGCATCTCCAAAACTGTGGGTCGTGTTTGGTGGTTCTGGTCCTGGTTCTGGTCCTTCCTCATGAACAGAACCCCATGAGGAAGGAAAGACATATCTAAGGGAACAAAACATTACTACCAGATAATGTTGTGTAGATTCTCACTTTTGATGCCAGAACAGCTCTAACCCAACACATGACCTCTACCAGACCTCTGAAAGCTGCTGTAATAACTGGCAGTACATTACACATTATAGACATTATAGTGGCACATACTTCAAATCCTGTAAAGTGTGAGGTTGGGCCTTCATAAATCTAACTTGTTTTTACAACACATTTCACACAATTGGATTGAAAACCATTTGTCCATCCCTAGGCCACTTTTGTTGGGGTACTATCTACTGCAGACTAGAATGGCCAACAAGATTTTGAGTTTTAAATGCAGTGACCTAGTTATGTATCATCACAATGTGGTCTTTGGCAAAGTTGCTCAGATCTTTACTTAGTTTGGTCAATTTGCTGCTTTCAGAGCAACAACTTAAAGGGCTAAATGTTCACTTGCTGCCTAATGCATCCACTCACTGACAAAAGCCATTGGGACAATATAATCAACATTATATGACGTATAACCATTTCACCAGTAAGTGGTCATAATTTTATGGATGATCAGTGTATATATGGTGACATCATGAGGAGTTGCCCTTAAGTCTAAATTTACAAACTAATAGTCAGAAACAACTGTCTCCCATTGTCCTCTTAAATATGCATGTTTTGTTGGATCAGATGGGAGTAGCTGTAAAGAAATATCAAACAGAGAGAAATAAGCAAAGACATAACTCCTGTGTTTGTAGTGAGAATGGCAGATTTTGTGCATGAGATAAATATTAAATAAATTGAGAAGCTGTTTGACAGAATGATGTGTGTTCACGTTACTGTTCAATTAAGACCCAGCAATGAGAAACACTGACACATGTGTATTTACTTTGAAACTGCAGTAGTTTGGAGTGAGCTGCATGTTAACACAATTAAATGATCCACATTTCAAAAGCTGCTCTCATTACAATCCTATATGTAAACATGCTAACAGTGGATGAATACACTTCCTCTTGCTCTCTCTCAACTTCTACCGCACACACACTTTTCATTTCTAACATCTGTTCCAGTCGATCTGTCGTTTGCAGGATTTGGAAGCTTGCTCTGTTTTGCTGATAAGCACATAATTTTTTATTGTTCAAAGGGAGCAAGCTGCTTTCACAGCAAGATCTGCAGTGCATACACAAATATTTATGCTGTTGCTAATGACAAACTCATAATTTTGCCAAAACTGGGTAACACAAACAAACATGCAAGTTCTTACGGTAGTATACACATTACACACAAACATGAATATACAGATATGCACCCAAAAAAAAAGATCCAAAAATTAATGCAGGCATGCATAAATACGCACACAGCACATTCACAAGCATTCTGTTTTTCTTATCTATATTTATCTAATTAGGGCCGCACCAAAACAGTTGAACTAATTAAGAATGCACAAGCATACAGTATTCATCAGGCCTGGCAGGATGCTTCAATTTTTTCACATCATTTTGAGAAGTTTTATGTGTTTCATATTGCAGTGGAAAACACAGTCTGACAATTGTTTTTTTTTATATAATAAGCTGTCCATGTAATTAACAAGACAATAAAATTGCTTAAACAGAGTCTAATACAGACTCTCCAAGAATATTGTTTGATGGCAGATTGTGACCAGAACTTATTCAGATTTATTTTTTCAGTCTTGTTTATTATTTACACTTCACTGTGTAATTTGTGCTGTTAGGGGGCCCTCTATACTTTTAAAGACACATATTCTCATGATGCTTTTTAATTCCAGTAGCGACAAGTAACAAGAAACAATACCATTGCTGTGGATGTGATGCTATTGACAGGAAACAAATTAATATAATATGATTTGATGAATACATCTGATATAATGCAGGAACACGTGTTAAACGTATAGGGTGCAGTTATTTTATTGTGGAAAGATTATATGTTTCAGTCCCAGGTTACAGCACTACTCTTAGCTTACAAATGGAGTTTGCTAATGTCAACAGGTGCACAGGCAAAAACAAGCACACCATTATGCACAGATCTAACATACTGAGTCTTTTACTGTCCTGATGCACAGGTTTCATAGCTACATTCAAATTAACAAACTATCCTATGCCCAGACCCTCACCAAGGTGTTCTGGATTACCAGCAAGGAGGTTATGTTTACAGTACAGTGCCATTAGTTAGTTTGTTAATATAACTAACAGGATAAAATATACCCATTTTGAAGAAACTTTCAAGATATGCACATTCAAAATACCTCAAAGAGCAGTTAATTAGATTTTAATCCAGATCCCCTTTCTAATTTTTTAGAGAATTTTTGAGAAATAGGACAACTCAATTACATATGGGATATTGCCAAGAATATTGCAGTGTGGTACAACCAGAGGGCAAGGACTGGGACTGTGTGGTGATGCAGATGCAGATGTAACATAAAGTTGTAATATCAGCAGCCGCTGTAGCTCCATTCACTTAAAATATGAAGTAAATATAGCATTGTTCTGGATCATCATAGTTTTATTTGGGCTGTCTAATAAGTGATCTGGTGGTCCATCGTTGAATTTTTTGGTCTCTTATTAAGATATTAAAGTAAACAGTCATCAAATAGTCTCCGTCATACTGAGCTCTGACTGAAAGTTTTCTAGGGCATCCCCTAAATTGCAAAGTCATAGGAACCCAAGTTAGAAGTCAGACCTACGTAGCTTCTATTTATTTCATGTAAAATATTTTTTTCCGGGCACTCAAATGAAGTCTGTGCGTAGTTTAGGCCGGTGCAGACGTCTGTATCTACTTTTCTGTCCAATCACCTGCTTCCCTGCCTTATACAACCCTAATCAGCTGCAGTTTTAAAATCTAGCTCTCCCAATTCATCTTGCCATATTTCTGCCCACATGTGACCATCACTTACCCACAGATCTAAAAAACAATCTACTCTTCTTCTCCACCTCGCAACCTCCTCCTGTATTAAGCTGAAGAAATGACAATATATACAACTCCAAGGCATATTTCTTCTGTACTCTAGTTTTTATCATAAAAATCATGATGCCAGGAACTGCTACAGGGGTTTGAGATTTCAGGGGCCATCTGCGTCAAGCTTGCACAGATCGTACCAGAGCATCTCTTGAGCTGAGTCACTGCCAAAATAAAATGCATATGTCTTCCAAACATCTTTAAATCAAACAAAAACGTCCTGACTAAACTGTAGTTGTGGTTAAGTACGTTTACTAGGGCTGTTCAACAATTAGCACAAAGGGTCGAAACACTACAGGTTTTCCTTATAGCCACTCTCTAAAGCTGGTCTTTTCACAGAAGAGCAATCAGTTGGAAGGAATTCAGTGAAATCACCAGCTGAAGAGACTGTTGGAAAGAAAGTGCAGTGTCCCAGATCTTTGTGGTAATGGATGGCCACCTCTGGCTTACAGTAACAACACCGCAATATGATTTTGTTGGGCAATACTTGACGAAGTTTTACCAAGCACAGTAAGTAAGCTAGCATTTGGCGTTACCTTTCCCATAAAAAGTGCTCACACTGCATGCTCCACCTTCATTTCTCCAAATATGTCCAGATCCTGTTCTTAGCTGAAAAATATTATTCAGAAACATTGGGTGATATCATGGTTACTCTGTGCACTAATATAGTCTGTTGGTGAACCCTGCGGACCCAGGACATTTTTGCTGTGACCTGCTGGTGCTTCACTGCGCCACCCTGCCATTTCCAACCTATGATGACTTTACCTTGAATTTCATCAAAATCTGAATATTGCTTTTTGAGTTATGTTAAACAAAGAAAAACAAAGAAATGCTGATGAAAACACCACATCCTTTGTAGAGGTAAATACAAAATCTAATAAAAGAATATAACATAGCTGCACATAGCTGATCTCACAGTATCCTCTGAACATACACAAGTGTTACACGTACTGTTAGACACTATTCAATGTTCATTCATTCTGTATAGGCTCAAATGAATGAACATCAGCCTTGGAAAGAATGTGCCTGATGCTTGAACTCATCACTCAGGTAAAGATTGGTATTTTCTGAGCATGTATTTACCCCCTCTTTACAGAGAGATCAAAGGTCAAGTATCAGTAAAATAACACACCTCTCTAGCCATTAAAGTTTCATTTGCTTGCTCAAGGTCACTTCAGCTGTGTGAAGCTGGTTGGGCTCTATGATCATTTCAAGCTGATGGACAGGTTCCCTCATCACTGTGCCACCACAAAGGCCAAAATAATTTATACATTTTGAAATAACCTACTGAGAAAAACATGGCCTCTTCAGTTTGGTGAAAACTCAAATCTCATGTGGATGCAAATGAAGCCCTTCTGGACATGATAATAAGGATATTTCCAGAGAATGGAAAAGTGAGAATCTCTGAATTATACAATCTGTCTCATCTGCGCCCTGTCCTTCCCATCTGTGGCCTCATGATGACACACAGATGAAAATTGATCTTGCTCAGCCAAGCCTGTCAAATATTTCAGTTGTGAATATAAAGATCATAACACCACAAACGCACTTATATGTGAGCACATGCACACATATGCAGACACAGATAGAAGCACGGATAAACATAAGCACTCACCCACAGACACACTAAAATGCACTCACATCCCTAGCTTCCATCTAATCTCCTGAGCTCCCAGAGTTCCTGGCCTAGGGCCATTGAAATGGGCTAAGTGAGTACAGAGGGAAAAGGAGAGAGATGGAGCAAAGGAAAAATGGGAAGGGGGGCGGTCTAGTTGGATGGGGAGGGAGAAGTCACAGAGACTGAGAAAGACTGGCAGAGAGAAAGAGAGAATGTGAGAGAATGAGAATGCGTTGGAAGAGGGAGGGAGGTAGAGAATAGGTGGGAGACATTGAGAGGGAGGGAGCTTGTCTTTGGGAAATGGAAATCCTTTACAATCTAAAGTGGTTTCCTCTCCCTTCCTTCCTCCATCCTGTGCTCTGTGCCCTCTCCCTCCCCGTGAGCTCCCACACTGCTAACTAGAAAACTGTCAGTGTATTTAACATTGAGCCTGCTACGAAGTGGAGGACTTATGCAGGAGTATAAATGAAAGACACGATTACACGTACTGTACCAAAGTTAAAAGTTGTATTCAGTGAAATGGCAAGTAATTACACAATGATTCTCAGACAGTGTTATTACACTACAACCAAAAGGTTAGGTTCACCTGCAGCTAGATTTCTATAGGTAATTATTATATTTAAAGGTTCCACAGTGTAAAAATATATCTTTTGTGGGATTTTGAGGTGATGTGAAATAACATCTGTGAAAATATGAAATTGCTCAGTACTGTAAGTCTTGAGAAATCCTGATGACAACATAGACAACAGAGAAAATAAGGCACTTAAAATTTTTGTGGTTAGTGGCGTCACAAGTCATAACTGAGTATGGTCAAGCTAAAGTGCATTAGTCACACCCCCCTGAGCCAGCTTATTTTAGATTTTATAATCTTACATTTAAGTTGTAAAGCATTACAAGCTGTAATTAGCCCCTCCCCATGAGCAAATGGGCAACATTCCTGTAAAAAGTGAACAGTAAAATCAGAGTATGTGTGGCACAGTTATATAGAGGTGCCAGAGAAACAGGGAAAATCTAATCAACATGCTTCATTTTGTTGAGCCCCTATCACAAGTTTTTAAACATACAGCTATATAGATATCAAGGGCGTAGGTTTGCATAGGGACGGTAGGGACATAACACTACCAACTTTTCAGGAGGCTCAAATTGTCCCCA
>JAQQAE010002558.1:0-22039 GCA_029823295.1 Pseudamia nigra | reverse complement strand
ACCTGCATCAGCAATTAAAACTTCTACAATCACACAGCTGCGCCAATGCACATTATTTACACATTGCAGAAGAGCAAAAATTTATTTTTTCATTTTTTTGTATATTTGTCATTTTATCTATTTAACCTTGATTTGATATGAACGAAATAAAATTACAAAAACATATTAAAAATGAAAAAATAAATAAATTATTGAAAAAATCCTATTAATTAATCTAATTCAGTTAACAGACGACTACTTAAAAAAATCCTTCCCTTCTAAATTATATTATTAACCTTAGTGTCACGTTTTGAGTTAAACAAAAGTTTTGGAAATTGTTCTCGTGTCCATTGAGATATTGAATAAACTCTTACTTTTCAAAGGGGGTGTACTCATTTATGCACTGTATCTCTATCTATCCATCTAGAATATACTGTATTAACACTTTTGGAGACAAAAAAAGAGACACAGATGTATCGAAAATAACAGTCAGCTCGGCTTCCAAGTGGGAATACATTATGTTCCACAGAGCTGGTCCACAGTCACGCAGACGTTCCGTGGTAATATGTGCAGTGGATCCACAGTGGACACACATGGAATCAGTGTATTTCCCTTGAAAGTGTGTGTGATGGTGTGTATGTGCGTGTTTGTGTCCGGATCAGAAAACGAGAGCTTTCGTATGTCAAAGTCCAGACTCACTCTGATCCCCTCAACACGTTTTTTTTAGCAGTGGGAGGAATGAATCCACCTTTTCACAACCACATCCCCCACATTTCGGACGGTTTTCCTTCCTCCTGCTCAGACTCTGTCACCGACGTCCACCTCCCAGCTGCCAGTTCCACAGTCAAAGCCCTCAGGGCCCAGGACAGAACCCTCTCTGGATTTTCTGGACGTTTGTGTTCTTCTTCTCCTCGTCGTACGCTGGTCAGATCTTCAGACACATCGAGTACTCGATGAGCCGGGTTTGGATCCAGAACCAGAGGAGTGTCCTTCATCTTATTCCAGATGTTGAAGCTCAGGTTGCCCAGATGTTTTGCCTGGTCTATCAGAGCTCCTGACTCCAGCTGTGGATTGGGTTGTTTCTTACAGAGCTGCCATCTCTCCACTCACGTTCTCCATCTTCTCCTTCGTCCCCTCACTCTGCTCCTCCTCTTCCCCCCTCAGAGCCCTGATCCTGGATTCTTCTTCCTCTTGGAGAAACTGGTGAATTTTCTTTAACTGCTCCTTTATCTGCATCTCTGTGTTTCAGGCTGGGACCTCGGTGTGTCCTGCTGTCTGAACACACTTCACTCTCAGTTCATCGTAAACCTGTGACTCGTCCTTTAAAGACTGTAGACTTTCTTTAAGATGTTTCCTGAGTTGTGGTGCAGCTTCAGTGATGGGTTTAAATCTGTGGCTGCTATGAGACGAACTGGCTGCTGATGATCCACACAGAAGAGTTTGAGCTTCTCGGAGTGCAGACTCCACACACACTCTGACTCGTGCTGATTCGTCTGCTCTAGGAATGCCAAGCTACAAGGAGGTTCATCTTTTCAAGACCTTCTCTTAGATCCTTCTGGATCTTGTTGATCTCTACAAATGTCTCACACATGTTCTTTAAAACCATGTTACAAGGAGGTTCATCTTTTGAAGATCTTCTTTTGTGTGACTCTTTTCCTCTTCTGCTGACTAGAACCTTGCAGACCACCAACTCGTGGTCCTCATCTGTCCACACAAACACTGGGCCGTTTGCCACTGATTCGCATTAGCCACATTTCTCTGGTCGACAGGGTCGTCTCGGCTTCACTTTTAGCACAAACTGCCACAGGTCGGCTCATTGTTACACGATATTCCTACACGTCTCTCGATCAACCTGTTTTTTGGTAAATATGACTCTACACGGACAAAATATCACATACAATAAAGAGATCTGTTTCTGAGCAACGCCGTGGCAGCTGTAGAAAGTCTGACTCTGCTGTAAAGTAGAATCTATCTTACACTTGATCACAGAACCACATAAGCTTATTTATTCAGATCCATTGTACAAGTTCCAGTCTTTGATTAAAATAAGAAATTAATTACAGTCCCTTAATGTCATCACTAACGGACTGTAAAGAAGTAACGAAGGCAGTAGCTTCACCTTCCCCTGCTTTAAAACTTACACGTTTCAGATGTGCTACTGAAGTTCATGTCATAAGTAAATGTATTTGAGTACGACCCACCTCCATTTAAGAACAGAGTCGTTGTTTTGTAGGATACATATACCGTTATATTTGGCCCCAGCTCAATGAGTAGGAGCAAAGAAAAACAAAATAATCAGTGACAATTTAAAAAAATGGGCAAAATTGTCAGGTAAATTATCAAAATGAACAAACTAAGCATCAAAATATACACAAATTTACATATATAGCAAAAAATGTAACACAATAATCAAGAATAATCGAGAAAACAAGAAAACTACAAAATAATAGTGGAGTAAATTATGCAATTAATGTAAGCACAAGTGAACAAAACAAGCAAAAAGATGAAAATAATCAGGATAACACAAATGAACAATATAGTCTAGAAACTGAACCAAAAAAAAAAAACAAAACAAAATAAGCAACAAAATTAACAAAAATGATCAAAGTCAAGAGAAAATAAGCACCAAAAACGGAACCAAAACAAAAATATCCAATAAATGAGTAAAAGAGGAACAAACTGAGCGAGAGCATCTGCAAAAAACTAAAAAAAATAAACAGGCTAAAAAATTGGACAAAACCAACAAAATACAAATATAATTGAATCGAAATGAACAAATTAAGCAACAAAAATAATCAAACAAATGTTCAAAATACCTGTTTGAACGCAGTGCACTGTTTTAGGCTGTAATGAACTCCTCACTATGCAGTTACTCATTTCTTGAGTAGTTTTTTTTATGACATACTCTTTTACTTTTACTCAGGTAGATGTTTACGAGTACTTATACTTGAGTCACTGTAATAGAAAACAACAATACTTGTACTTGAGTACTGGTTCTGTGTACTCTGGTCTTAAATGTTTCATTTGATACTTACCTTCATTCCAGTTTTGTGCTGAAATTGACAACCTGGATAAAAATCACGTCATTTACAAGATCTGTGGAGTAAAGTTGCTGGTTCGATTCCATCCACTCACTGTCATTATTTTAAGTAGTTTCAGCTGGAAAACAAACTCTGAGCGTGTTTGACATAAAGGACATCAATGATTTCTGCCCTGAAACAGTCAGTAAAATGTTCTCTGGTGGTGATAAATTACATCTGTATCCACAGCTGCTCTGGGGCAAACTGACGGAAACGACCTCGCTGACCATCACCGAGCATTCGTCTGTTTGGTTTTACGATTCCAAAAAATGTAAATAAAATGTAAATAAAAACACAATGATGATTTTCAAATCTTATAAACCCGTATTTTATTCCCAACAGAACAAAAACTATCTACCAGATTTTGAAACTGAGACATTGTATGCATGCATGGAAAACAGTAGCTGCTCGTGAATTTGACAGCAGCAACGTATCTCAAAAAAGTTGTAACGGAGGCAATAAAAAGCTGGAAAAGTAATAGGCACAAATCAAAAACAACTGGAGGAGCATTTGACGACTGGTGACGTGACTGGGTGTAAAAGGAGCTCGGGCAGAGTTTTATCAATGTGTGAGAAAAACGTCTGTTTCTCCCTTAGAGGTGCATCAAAATAGAAATGTAAAAAAAAAACCCCGCAAACTGCCATCAACTTGTAAATTGTCTTTTTATTTTACGCAAGCAATGTTTCAATGCCAGACTTTTCCTTAGGAAAATGTTTCTTAGCTCAAGTTTACGGACAAACTGCATCTAAATAAACTGTGGAACAACTTCAGAAACATGTTCCTCATTGAATCAAATCCTGACAAAGTGTGACGCACTTCAACATGATAATATGTTGTTACAAAGAAGAAATACTCAATTTAGAACAACTACGCCTCTGAGTACATGCATGTGTGTGTGTGTGTGTGTGTGTGTGTATCTACTGTTACTGCTGTTAGTGCAACTATTAGAGATGTGACATCATGGCAGTATGAGGTCAACACACACAGACAACACTGTGTAACTCTCCTGCAATCAGAGGCTGACTTCATCCTTCAACCAGCTCAAGTGTGTGTGTGTGTGTGTGTTGGTCAGCGTTGCGTGTTGATTGCACCTCGTTACGGCAGAAAACAGCCGGATGGTGATGGAGAGTGTGTTTGTGTGTGTGTGTGTTTGTTTGTTTTGTTTGTTTCAGACGGAGATGTGTGTGTGTGTGTGTGTGTGTAGGGTATTGCCTGAAGTTGCATTTGATGGTTGCACAAGAAAGCCACGCACACACATCTACATGAGAAATTAAATAATAATTAATATTTGCTATTTTTTTATTTATGTTTTTACAAACTGACACTTTGTGTTTTTCTTTTTTGTCCCGGTGATGAAAAGTTGCACCTCGTTTCCATCTGTCGCTGACAATTTAAAAAGTTTTTAATGGTCCTGAATCATACGTACGTACGTACTCTGAGCGTGTGTGTGTTTCTAGCTTTAAAGGAGGCAGCAGTGAGCGAGGAGACCTGACCGACCGCCGGCGTTCACACTCACACGCTGCGGACACTGTTCATCACCAGCTCTGAGGTCCGTCACACATTTAAAATCCCTCACTCGTTAGTGGAACCGTGCTCGTGTTGGCTGGTTCCTGCCTCGTCTGGTCCTGAACCCATCGAAGCTCCTGCAGCAGGTGAAAACATCGGGGCAGATGTTTTCATCTGCAGCGTTAGGATGCATTTCAACTGTGCTGAACTGGGAACTAGAACGTTCCCATGCACTGCTCCTGGAATTTGGAATAACTTTCAAAAACACCTGAAATCTTGAATCTTGAATCTTGAAATAAACTGAGCTGGTCACATTAGGAACTGTACGTTCAAAACCATGTTCAATGATCTGGAAGCAACTCATCAGGCTGCAGATGTTTTGTCTGATTCCTTTATAGCTTAACATTTACTGTGTTTTTATGATTTTTGATAAATATACCTCCTGGTTTTTTTTAAGTTGTATGATTTTTGAATGTACGTACGTGCCTGTGTTCTTATCGAATGCACGGCTGTGGTCTCGGCCAGATTTTTAATCTCAGTGAGTCCTTTCTTGGTTAAATAAAGTTTAATTTAAAAACAAAAGCACCAGCATGTACGACGTAAACAGGATGTGAGTTTGGACGGTGGCTCTGGGGGCTTCTACAACCAGCGAGTGTGTGAAAAATAGAAATGTTGGTTTTATTTCCAGAGGCAAGATAATAAATGATGCAATGTGTGCTACGCATAATATAACATATTTATATTGTCAATTTAAACTCAATTTCTATTTTTTTGTGAATATCTTTCTTGGACAAAGCTTCCACCATTCATCACTACTTTCTTTATTACATAATTTACATTTATTTTGACAGGGATGAAGTGATTTAACACAGACAAATGATAGCTCTATGACTATACAAAAATTTAAATTTACAGTGTAATAAAAGTGTCCAGGTTTCAGTCTGCCCTGCAGGGGGCTCTCCTACTGGCTTGTAGTTGTTACTACTCTTTTGAAAGTTTGCCAACCCCAGGGCCCCCCATCGGCCTGGTTTAACCGGTGACACGCAGCACATCTGGGAACAAGATATTTTCTGGTTCAAAGATATTTATCTGGTGGGAATGAATCCATCATCCTCCCCTTATCCCGGTCAGGGTCGCGGGGGCAGCAGCCTAAGCAGAGAAGCCCAGACTTCCCTCCCCCCAGCCACCTCCTCCACCTCCCGTGGGGGGTCCCCCAAGCGTTCCCAGGCCATCTGCGAGACATAGTCCTGGGTCTGCCCCAGAGCCTCCGCCCAGTTGAAGATAGTTTTGCCAACCTCTGGTTGCCAGCCAAACCACACAGCACTGGACCCTTATGACCCTTCCTGCAGGTGGGGGGCCCACAGGAAGGCATAGTCATAAGGGTCCAATTTGCCTTTGGGGACCCTACCAGGGGCGAATTTCCCCCAATGAGATACTGTAGCTCCCAGAATCACTCAGACAAGCAAATAAGTTGGCGATTCAAGGAGGGGTATTTATCTTGTGCCAAGGCCATGTCCCAGAGGACCAGTATCTACGGGTCTTTCTAAAGACTTTCTAAAGGTACCACACAGCGGAGCGAACTCAACTAACTAACTTTTATTTTCATGTTGGAATGTCATATAATGAAATTCTTGCAGCTGTTGCAAATAGATACCATTAAAATGCAGATAACTTTTCTCGTCAAGATGATATCTTATTGGCACCAGATATGGTCTCATCCACTCAAGATAAATATCTCATTCACACAAGATAATAACTTGTTGGAATGATGAAAAAATATGTCACTGTTTGGGATTTCAGCGTCTCACGTGCTTTTTTCCCCTCAGTCCTGGACTAAGTTGCTTCTGATTTATTGATATTAATATTGTGTTGTTAAAAGTTTTTTTTTTTTTTACAACCACTTCTCTCTCTTCTTCTCCAACATCTGATTCCGCCCCAGTCGTGCTGCCCACAGGAAATGTCTGAGACCGGGGTCTGCAACCTGTGGCTCCAGAGCCACATGTGGCTCTTTAGCCCCGTGAATAGGGTTAATATGCAGTCATTTGAGTAATCTACTGTAGTTTATTTTGAAATATGACTGGAAGGAAGCACGTTATTACATGTGTGTAGAACAAATAATGACAGGAAGTAGTATTCTCATACATACGGTACGTGGAACCGATCTGGTTCTGGAGGCGTTTGATGAAAATAAGCTGCAGGTTTGGCATAAATTATGAAACTTTTCAAACTGAATATATTGTGTTTCTTCACGATGTCACGGTGATGCCAAGGTGACGTTTTTGTACATAACTTTTATAGTCAGAATATTTAATTATTTCAGCGGTTTTATAGTTGATTGTGATGTTTGGGACCAACACGTGATACAGATGTGAAAACATCATGGGATGGATATGAAGCTAAGCTGCACTGAAAGACACATTCTTTCTGATGGATCTGAAACAATTGAGGTTTCATTTGATTTTTTTGTACATTTTATTCACTTCATTGTCAAAATGAAAGTGTAAACCTAGAATGATTCCAAAATATTGCCAGCCTCACTAATTATTTAATTTTTCACAATATTACCATGAATTGTTCTTTTTTTTAAATTCCTTTTTTTTTCCAAGATCAATTGAGAACATTGAAAATATTCAGTAGCATTAGCAGGTTACAATACATGCCATATAAAATGTCAGCGCACTGTGAAAGGATCATTTTTAAAGGGTCACTCGAATGTTTCCTGTGAACAACGTGCACCACCGTGGAACTGTCTCCAACAGCGTGAGTCGTCAAAGTTTAAATGAAATACTTATCAAAACAAAGATCAGAACCATTTCCAGAACCACAAGCTGGCGTCACATTCCAGCGTTTGATGATCGTGCTTCATTTCTCCGTGTTTCCTGTCGGTTTTTCGAGAGTGAAAAACGGGTAGATGACACACTTTGTGCACTATGAACTTTCACTGTGTCCTCACATACACTGGCCCTTTTTCTCCACCCAAATATGCCAGAAAAGCACAACAACAAGCTGCACATTACTGCAACCAGCATCATATTTATCTTTGTTAAATTGTAACGATCAAAACTAAATGATGATGAATGACATGCTTTTGAACATTTTATATATTTATATAAACACACTACCAAAATTTCATGCAGTTTTTTCCTCAACACACAAGTTCCTGTAATGGTACAGTATGTTGTTGTCTCACTGCAACCGGTGCATTTTGACAAGTTTTCATCAATGAATTAGTAAATAAGTGGCATTAACTTAAAATTAAGGTTTACTCATCTATTGGTGTGAAAATATAGAAAAGCCAGGACATTAGTTTTTCAGACTTTTTTGTGGAACAAAATGGTAAATATGTTTCCTTTGAAAGAGTCGGCAAAATAGTGATTCAACGTGGCTTCCTGAAAGTCATGTGACAAATTAAAGCTCTGTTATTGGTTCCCTGTGGTCTTCCCTCTTCTTTAAGGTGTTACATGATTTGAAAGGACGTGTTGTGGAGACGTGACAGGCCACAAACACACACGATACCATATAGAGTTGCTTCTGATAACATTTTTGATGTTTGGGTCATAAGGAGACGACACATTCCTGTTTTGGGTCTTGAGCTTAAAAGAACATTAGGAATCGGTGGTTTATAGAAGCGGCTGCGAGCTTTCACGTGGAGTCTTTCTGGAATCTCGTTAAGTCGTCAGACCTTTGTGAAAATCCTCCTCAGGATGCTGAAGAAGCCTCCAGCGTGTTTCCTGGGAGCAGTTTCACCATTTTCAGCTCCAGTGGCTGGATCCGGACTTGGGACTTTGTCCTCAGAGACGTCCTCGTTGTCATCAGATTCCACAACGTCCGTCAAGACGTTCTCAACGGCCTCGGAGCTGCAGGCGTCCTGAGAGCAATCACTGATGTTCTCAGAGAAAACCTCTGGTCGTGGATGTGTGTGGTCCCAGGGGAGACTGCACCGAGCTCGGAGGCGTCCATATCTACGGAATTAATGAAGTAAAGGAAAAACAAAGAGTGGAAAACTGTAACAGGTGTTTCATTCAGGATATAAACCCCTCACGATCCAAACCCTCACAGCACTGTTTAAGACTGGAACAACCAACAGATCAAATATTCACTTTTTAAACTGTGCCCTGTTTAGATGAAATACTGAAAGACCCTAATTTTAGAGTTTTTTTCAAATTCTGTTGTTTTACAGTCAGTAGTGTTAAGAATAGATCATACTGTATGAATTCAGATTAAGTATAGAGACAAATGTACCTATGAAATGCACTGAATTCTGCGCAGTTTAGGTTTTATAACAGTTTACAATATTTATAAACTAAACAAATATGCAGATATTTTCTTTTAATAAACATTTTCACTATCATGTTAGACTGATCTGTGTAAAGCGGCTTCATTTTAAAATCAGACGGCACGTCAAAAAGTTATTCACATGCTCCTGTATGATGCATTCAATTGTGAGAAAAGTGACTTAATACCAGAGGTGGGTAGTACTCAAGTACATTTCCTCCTATGTACTCTTACTCAGTTACACAGCATGAAATGGAAAGATCAATCAAATAAACTAAATAATCAAATATATTTACAAAATCAATAAACTAAGAAACAAAATTAGCCAAAAAGTACAAAAATAATCCCCAAACTAAACGAAATGAGCATAAAATGAACAAAATAATTCAGAAGATTCTCTAAAACTGAACAAAATAATCAAGTAACTTCTAAACCATAAAACAGAACAAGCACCAACCAGCAACATAATCCAGAAATTGAGCAAACAAATCTACTAAAAAAGAAACAAAATTACCAAAATAATCAAGTAAGTTCACAAAGTGAACAAAATAGGCAACAAAAGCTGAACAAATAACAAAATAAGCAATAAACGAGTAAAAGCGAACAAATTAAGCAAAAGAAAGGATTATAAATGATCACAATAATCAAGGAAACAAACAAAATGACCAAACTATCTGTTTGAACGCAGTATATTCTGCTATAATCAATTCCACCTTATGAAACTACTCACTACGTGAGTGGTTTTGTGTCGGATTCTCTTCCTTTACTTTTACTTAAACACTTGTTTATGAGTACAAACTTCTACTTGAGTCACTCAAATCAGGACTTTTACTTGAGTACAGAACTCTCCAAACCACAACAACAGTACATTTCCTTCCAGTAGAGCTCTGTGCAAAAGTTTGACTTTATTGTCGTATCGTGTTAATATATAGATGTTCTTAGATGCACTCAGTGGTGCCCAAACACTCAGCGTCACAGACGGACGTACAGATTTAAATAAAGCTGTGGTCTTTAAACGTGCACTTGGTATTGAATTCCAGGTTTTAATTCCAGAAAATGTAGCTCGACCAAAGGTACAACACAGTCACCTCGAGAGGATGCTCTGGTTGGCCTACCGTGCTTAAGTTTTTCTTGACAAATTCTTGTATTGGAGGTGGAGCTTGACCATGAATAATTTGACATAATAACAATAATAATGCATTTATAATACATACATTTATTATGTTATTTTACGTCACATAATTTTATCGGCTGACTTTATGTGTTTCCAGTCGAAATTAACCAGTGATGAAGATTGACGCCCTGCGATTAATACCAACAAGAAATTATAGCCAATGAGCAGTGGAACATGGACACACACACACGCAACACACACAAACACACACAACACATAGTCCTGTCACAGTGGATGGAGTCGTCATGCCAACAGCAGACATTACTGTTGATTTCATCACAGAGACAATCCACAGACCGGCCTCACACACACACACACACGCACGCACACACACACACAGTATTTAAGTGCCTTCTTATCTCACTTTGCATCATCCCTGGTGACCTCTGAGTGAGTGTGATTCCACAGACTGAAACACACACAACAAAGAAAGACACGCACCCATAATATCATTTACTCCTCTGCTTTAATTCTCACTTCTGATTGCTCTTACATAACATTACAGTTATGTCATATCTGGTATATTGTATCAGCAAGACATCACTTCCAAATCTTTAATGTGACTAGTACAGTATGACCATCAAACCGTTTGAATTATTGGCTGGATAGAAAGACGGACACTGTGGCACAAAACATCTTGACCATGTGATTCTGGCTTCATTCATACACAATGATGTACACATTATACTATTATAAAACTATTACCCTGATTGTACTGGGCTGTACCCAACATTATCTACTGTAAAACCAATATACTGTACATCACACCCTTGGGCTATACTTTTTTTTTTTACAGTTGCTATATATACTGAGCAATGGTATCAGATATACGGAACATATTCCAAAGGTAAACGCACAACACCAGAGCAAAAACTTTCTCCTTCCAGGGAAACAAAGCTGTTCAGCCGCACAGACGCAGGGTAAAGCAGGGTTAATACCTGTGCAGCTGAAGTCGTATCCGTTGTGTTACAAAGAGCCCGAGGCTGTATCATCTCTGAAACATGTGAAAGCCAGCAGCGCCTCCTGAGAACAGAGCACGTGATGCCCCGAGGCCAAATCTCAGAGACCACCGGCTGGGAAGGCTGTCACTAATCCTGACCCTCACCCTGAAATATCGTTACTGAATTAGCATCAGGGCGAGTGGTTGGAAGTGACTGACGTGTGCTCATCGAACACAATGAAGTTAAATACGTGAAATAACGTGTGAAGGTAAAGAAAAATCACTGCTGGAGTTACATAGCACAAAAGCAAAAACACACAAAAAAATCTGGAGGACTGTAGTGTCAGTCCGTCAGTAGCATCCATGTAAGATTCACAGTCTGTAAAATCTTCTACACTATGTATTTCTGATCCCATTTGTACAAAAGAATATGTTTCTTTCCATGCCACATATGAATGATTTTGAAAAACTCATACCATCCATCAGTATTTTGCATTTTGAGTTTTATTGCTGTCTCACAGTTCAACCCAGCTGGTGACGCCGGTAACTTTCGTGTGTCTGCACCTCGATGTTGTTTGGTCACCGAAGACCGCAACGTGCCCACTGAAAAATTGCAGGATATTCCTCGTTCCATGCAGTAGCGCCACCTACCCAAAAGTTGATTGGAAGGAAATATTATAGTGGTCATTAAGCGTATAAAATGATTCAGCCACTTCCAAGATATTGCAATTTTTCACAAGGACCAGCAGCCCATGTTGGAAAAGCTCCTCTGAGGTGGTTCTCCTGGCTGGCCCTACACCCAGTCCTGGTCCCGACGGGACTCAGGACCCTGCCTGAGGGAGGGGTGGGGTGGGATGACGATGCTGTTCCAGAGCCCGGATAGAGGAGGAAGGCTGGGATACGGGGTCAGTAACCCACCCCCGAAAAATACCACCCTATACTTCACAGAGTGTCTCTATGGAGTGTGAGCTCATCGTACTAAAAATATAAATGCAAATATGATGAGAGAAGGTGCATTTTGAGAGGCTGCAGACCCAGCACGTACAGTATCTGCCTGAATGTACACGATGGGAGCAGAAGGGGTGAATTAAGTATCACTTAAAACAGGCAAAAACCAACCAGCTGCACTGTGTGACATGTGATTAAACTTCATTATAGGCTATATTCCATTTTGGTACATCACTCCCAGGGGCCATGTTAATTTGATACAGTAACTGGAGACAATGTTTGAGTAAATCTGAGAAAAATCTGTGATATTAAAATCTGAACCAGTTAATGTTTAGGGTTACAGACATTTATTTGTCATGGTTACAGCTCAAAGCATCCTGTGACTGTAGACAGGGTGTAAATACACTGTGTCATTTCTAACTGATGTGATGAAATCAGAGGCTGAGTGTCTGACTCACTAAGCACCAGTTGGATTTTTATACATTCATTGATTTTGTGCAGATGTTCTTTGACACCAGCCGTGACCACAACACGTCCAAGGTTCTGTGTCCACACACACACACAGCTTGTTTTGTGACGGAAGCATCCGTGACTTTATATTCAGAGGGTTTTTGTGGCATTCTGATGCATACTTCTAATCCCCTGAATTATTAATAAACCCATTCATTCATTTGTTTTCTCTAACCACTTAATGTCTGCGGGACAATTTTTACCTGAAAATGTCTGCTTTGGGTGTGAACGTAAACGTGAACATTTACTTTGATGTGTGTAGAGACCTGCAGCTCACTTCCAGCTGAGGCAACAGCCACTATATCTGTCTATGAGGTACAGTAAATGCTCTTGACACCAACAACTGCCTTAGTGTATTTTAATAAAGTTAATTTTTCACATTTCTAAAAATCATGTTGCATTACACTTCCTTGTGCAAGGTAAATATTTAAAGTATCTCTGCTTTCTGTCAGCAAAAGTGTCAAAGTAAAAACAAGACCCTCAAAAACCAATATTTGTAGTTTTGAGTCCTTCTACTAGGAAAAAATATCAAAGTGGGGAAGTGGAAGCATACTGGGTCTATGACAGCAGTTTTAATTTGTCAATACAGTTAAATTTAGCAAAACTTAAACCAAAAAAACTGAGAATGTCTACTTTAATGCATCTCCTGCTTCTGACAAAGTGTAAAAAGTAAAGTAATGGTCTCTAAATCTAGTCATTTTTGGTTTGAGTTCCAACACAAAGCAGCAGAGGCGTGCTGGGACCGTAACCCAGAGGTCGATGGGCCTGGTTAAACTGAGCCTATCCTCAGTTTAACCAGTCACTATTGTTGTATTGCACAAGAACTTGACCCCCCAAAAATGTAAAAATGTACACTTCATTGCATCTCTTGATTCTCACGCTGAAATCTAAAGGCCACGAGGGAAGAACATTCTCAGTTGGTTTGGAGCCGAGTTCCAGTCTCAACCTGTAACCCTAAGGTCAATGGATTAAAACCAACCTCAATTAAGAAGCTAAGGCTTCTTTTGCCTGCAGCCATTAGTCACCCACGCTAAAAACCCATGTACAAAAATGATGTGTTTAGTTTGCAAGCAGTCTCAATTAAGAAACGCTTAATCCCAAACACTGAAATTTGTACTTCGATGCGTCTGTGGTTTCCGATGATTAAAATGTGAAAAGAAAGCTGGAGCCTTCAAATCCAGCAGTTTTAGGGTTGAGCTCCAGCTGCACTAAGCTGCAGCTGAGTGGAGCAGTGGAAGTGTGCTGGGCCCGTCACCCAGAGGTTGATGGATCAGAACATCCTCCGCTAAAGCCTTCTGCCAGTGCCATGTGAATTAAGAACTCAAAGAAAGTTTTCCTTCCATATTTCTACTTAATTTCTTTTCTTTAACGGAAAGTGGAGAAGAACCATTGAGAAAAGGCAAGAAGCTTTGAAAATCCCCCTTAAGTCAGATGTGGCACAGTGGAAGGGTGGCGGGCCCAGAGCCCCCAGATCCATGGATCAAAACCATCCAAAGTTGAAAATTTGTACTTAAATGAATTTCTAAATACATCAAGAGAAAAGACGCTTCAAATTCAATAGTTTTTAGAGAACCAACGAGATACACACCAGAGTGGGGTAAGCACGCTTGGCCCGTAACCCAGAGAATGATGGAGTTAGTGGAATTGGTACTTTGTTGTACATGCCAGTCCAGATTATCCCGAAGATGTGCAACGGGTGACACGTCTGTGCCTTAGATGAGAAATCGTTGAATTCTGCGCGTCCAGCTGTCAGGCTGTGGCCCTGATGGACGAACTGTACCAACGGCTGGCTCGCTCGCTGTTTCTGCTCATCTGGGGCGTCTTCCCACTCTGGTAACATTTTCATTCCATGGCGGCTTTTTATTGTCCGCTGTCCAGGAAGTGTCCATGTAATAATCATGCACCGTGATTATTGCCCTTTGATGCCACACCTGCCTGGTGTGAGGATCATCTCTTTTATTGGCTTACAATATGTCACTAATTGAGCAGTATTTGGGTTTTGTTTTGAGTTTAGGTTGAATGGACTCTTTGTTAAATATGCACAAGATTTTGAAAAGATTAATACAACCCTTTCTCTGAAACACTGAAGTTTTAAGTGCTGCATTTATATTTTTGTTCAGAGTAATTGCTTTTACAGGATACAAGCAGCTGAAATGAGTTTCCTCCGCAGAGTGGCAGGGCTCCCCCTTAGAGACAGGGCGAGACGCTCAGTCATCCAGGAGGGGCTCCGAGTAGAGCCACTGCTCCTCTGCGTCGACAGGAGCCAGATGAGGTGGCCTGGGCATCTGGTCCGGATGCCTCCTGGACGCCCCCCTACGAGGAGGCCCCAGGAATCGCCTCGGGGTCCCCCCAGAAGAGCTGGATCATGTACCCGGGGAGAGGGAAGTCTGGGATTTTGGGGACATTTCAGGACACATGTCCTTTCTCAGTGGTTCTGCTATGTCTATGTAAAGCTGAATCTCAAACATGTGTCCCCAAATCCGAGGTGGTCCCATGTTGTAGGAACACAGCCCCTCAAATGAATCACTTCTCTTCCATTTCTACATCAGCTTTTCTCCTGCTTGTCATACTGTGTGTGACAAAGAAACCAAAGACAAAAGCATGGGAAGCCAGCCGTTACGTATGAACGGCAGAAGCGCACAAAATAACTTGCTAAGTCCTATTTAATTAGTCACTACAGTCACATTTAGGAATCACTACACCTGCAACATTGAAAACTTGTACTTGAATGTATTTCTTGAGTCTCATATTTAACAGCAAGTAAGAAACTCCACTGTTGCATTTCATAAGAATTAGACGCCAAGCTTGAAATTTCGACTTGAGTGGATCTTTGATACTAAATGTGTTAGAACAATGTTGAACAAAAATTGGAGTCTTCATCCTATGTCCAACCTCCTATTCTGAGACACGTAAAAAAAAAAAAAAAAAACTGAAAACAAATCTACATCAGTATATCTCTTGTTTGCTTCGACTGCCAACTCTGCCGCTGGCTGATTCCTTACTAAAATCCCATCCATGATGGCTGATGTTTTCCATGGCTGGAACACCAAGTCCACATTTTCCATCTGAAAATACGGGGAAAAAAATAAACCTTCATTGTACGCTAGTCAAATTTACACACTGACTTTCCTTTTTTTCCACTCTTTTGGATGATTTTCTACATATTTACAGACCCATAATGTTTTACATGGCTGTCTGTTTTGATCATTGGCACAAAATTATAAGTAGGACAGGTCTTTAAATAAAGATTGAGGTCCATTGTGAAGTGAAGCGACGCAGCCTGCACTGTAAGGACCAGCTTTAAGCGTCGTCAAGTCTCATAACGTAAGAATAACACGGATACGCACGTTTGTCTTTCGTCAATATTTCATCAGGTGCCGTAAAAACCCGCTAACCCTGCTGTGTTCATGTGTGTAGGAGGGTGAGTCAGCCTTCACCAGCCCGCCGGCCTCCGTCCAGTCGCAGCAGAGCTGGCAGCGGCACAGGTCAGAGGTCAGCACATGCAGGAAATCTACCGCACAAAGCCGTCATCTCATTTCCTGTGGAGCAGGAAGGATTACGGGAAATGCAGAAGAGTCCACTCACGTGTCTGCGTTCCTCCTCAATGCCTTCGCTCGGAGGTGAGAGGCTCTGCTGTTCAGGTGTGCTCCTGGTTGCAGATCAGGAAGTGGGCGGGGCCAGGTGTGCAGAGGTCATGTCAGGTTCACGCGAGGATCTGAAGGTGGCACAGACGCCTACTCAGACTGCAGACAGATTCAACAGGGATTAAGGTCAGAGGTCAACAGGCAGAATACACACTAGAGCAGGGGTGTGCAACCTGCGGCTCTAGAGCCACACGTGGCTCTTTAACCCCTCCCCTGTGGCTCCGGTGGCTTTGTCCACTAATGGAGGTAACATATTACAATAAATCAATATAAACAAAATAAACAATAAATCAACAAATTGCACCTAATTACAAAAAATAGACAAAACTGAAGACAATGATGTACAAAATGAACCAAATAATCAAGATCATGAGCCAGATCTAACTATATAACCAATAAAATGATCAAACATTAACAAAACAATTAATACAACCAAAAAAATTTTTGCTCACTTACTTGAGCAAAAAATAAGAAAATGACCAAATAGAAAGCACAATAATGAACAAGATTAAGACAAAATCATCCACAAAACAATCAGGAAAATATTACAGAAGTGGCAAATAATAGATTTTGATAAATGGAAATGAATAAAAACTAACAAAATATATTAAAAAACGACCTAAATAATGAACAAAAGCAAACAAAATTATCCACAAAATTATTAAAAATGAGCATGAAAAATGGGGAAAATCAACACAAAATCTCCAAAAGCGATGAAGAAATGAACAAAATAATCAGTCAAACAAATGGAATAATCATCTCGATTACAGAACAAAATTGAACAAAGAGGAACAAATTAACCAACAAGACGAACCGAAAAGAATAAAAACAGATTGGTTTTAAAATGTGCCACAGACATGGTTCAGATATTTTGTGCGGCTCTCGATGCATACATTTTATTTCTTTCTGTCCGCAAATGGCTCTTTAGATTGAAAAGGCTGCAGACGCCTGCAATAAAGGATCACACTGAGTTGTACTGGACTAAAATGAGGTACAGTGGCTTTTAATGGTGTATAATAAGACTTACATGATCAGAGGTGGACAGAGTACACAGACGCAGCACTCAAGTAAAAGTATTGTTACTTAGTGACTCAAGTAGAAGTACTTGTAAAAACAACTACTTGACTAAGAATAAAAAAGTATCTTATAAAGAAAACTCAAGTAGTGGGTAACTTCAGTATATGGAATTTATTACAACCTAATACACTGCCTTCAAACAGGTATTTTTTATATGTATTTACATAATTTTTTTTAGTAACTTTGGAGAAATTTTGTTGCTTCTTTGATTTTTTGTTGGTTAAATTTGACATTTTTTAAAGCTTTATTGTGTTTTTATCTTAATTTGTACCCTTTACCTTAATTTGTTTGCTTGTCTGGTTTTGTTGCTTATTTTATTTTTTGTAAATTTTGTTCTTATTTTGTTAATTTGTACTTATTTTATTTTACATGACATTCTTGTTACATTTTGTCCATTTTGATTATTTTTAATTTTTTGTTCATTGTGTCATTTTGTTGCTTTTTGTAAATATTTTTGTATATTTTTTGATCATTTTGTTGTTTAGTTTATTCATCTCGATAAGTTACTTTATTATTTTTTAAATGAATGTTTGTGTTTTTTTTTCCAACTATTTGATTCTTCTGTTCCTTTTTTATTTTAACCGGTTTTACTCCTGCTCAGTGTGATGGAGCGAAATGTAAATGAGCAGAAGTACATTTTCTTCATCACAAATAAAACTGAGTAAGAGGAAAAAATATTGTGCAAAACAGTTACTGTTTTATTTTACAGTTACAGTTACTGGAAAAAAAAAAAAACAAATGCATTTTATGCTGGATGATTTTCAATCTTTGTTTTAACTCAATGTCTCTGTATATCTATATCTACAACTTCTGTTGGGTTTGTTTTATTTATTACATTACTTTTTTAAACATCTTCCTATTTGCCTCCACTGTTCCTGATTTTTATTTTATTCTAATTTTTCGATGCATTTATTTTCATTTCTTTCTCGCTGCCCGCACTGTTCTTGTCTATTTGATTTAATTTTCTATATTTATTTTAGTTTTTTCTCTGTGCTGTCTGTTCCTGTATTGATGACTTTTTATTCTATTTTATTTTATTTTTCTCTCTGCCTCCACTGTTCCTGTCTATTTCATTTTCTATATCTAATTAATTTTTTTTCTGTCTGTCATTTTATTACTCATTTATTCTTTCATTTTTTGTCTGCTCCCACTATTTATTATTTATTTTATTTTAGATATATTTTTTTTGTTCTTTTTGTCTCTGCTCCTGACTTTTTATTTTATTATATTGCATTTTTCTGTCTGCCTCCAATGTTCCTGATTTTTATTTTATTTTTCTGTGCATTTATTTCCATTTCTTTCTCGCTGCCCCCACTGTTCTTGTCTATTTGATTTCATTTTCTATATTTATTTAATTTTTTTCTGTCTGTGCTGTCTGTTCCTGTTTTATATTTCATTTTATTACTCATTTATCCTTTCATTTTTTTCTGTCCGCTCCCACTATTTATGATTTATTTTAGTTTAGATATATTTTTTCGTTTTTTTTCTCTCTGCTCCCCACTTTTATTTTATTTTATTTTATTTTTCATGTCTGCCTCCACTGTTCATGTCACATTGATTTCATTTTTTTTTTTTCACGTCTGCCACCTCTGTTTCTTATTTTTGTTTTAATCCTTATTTATTTTTCTTTTTTTGTCTTGTCCATTTTATTTTATTTATTTTTATTTTATTAAAGTTAATTTTTCTGGCTGTTTCTATCCTCTCTCTGCTCCCGAGTTTCTTTTTACACCTTGTTCCGTTTTCTGACGACGGAGCGCCTGTCGATTGCACCATCGTGGCTCCGCCCCCTTTGGATGACGACACCGCGCTGGGACACTACGTAAACCAAACGGCAAAGCGCGACTCAGTCCAGCTGAAAGTTGTGGACACGATCCGGAGTCAAGGGGACCGGAGACACGGCGGGACGTCACGGAGGCGCGGACCCGCACACGAGGCTCGGGTTTCGGCTCCGGATCGAAACAAACCCGCTGGTTGTACTTTGTGAGCGAACTTTTACTTCTTTACGCACAGCACGAGCGTGGACCAGCGGACTGACGCACGGTTACGCAAGAGCAAGAAAGAAGAAGCCCGTGGACCAGAGTCTCCGCTGGTCCCGGTTCACACTTCATCTGTGTTCGGTTCTGGTCCGGTTCTGGACCGGTTCTTGTGGGTGAACAGCGCAAAGGTAGGAGAATAATAAACATCATCATAAAAAGTTTTCCTACTGAATTGTACGGCGGCTCATTGTGTTCATACGGTTTCGTTATCAGTCAGATGTTTTTCTTTTTTTTTTTTTTCTGGTCAATAATGTGTCACTTTCGGTTCGGTGAAAACTGCTGCTTCTTAAACATTAACGTTGTTCATTGTTTTTAATTATTGTGTCCATGATTTTGCTTATTTTGTTCTTTTAAGTACATTTTGTCGCTTATTTTGATCACTGATTTTTTTTTTTTTGGTTTTGTTTTTGTTTTTTTTTGGGTTTCGTCACGTTTGCTTATTTTGTTACTTAATTAGTTTATTTTCTTCTTCAGTTTTTGTTCAGTTTGTTCCATTGTTTTTCATTACTTTGTTCATTTTTATTTATTTTGTAAATAATTTTGTTCATTTTACTGACTTAGTGCTTGTTTGGCTGCTTATTTTGTTCTTTATTGTTCACTTTATTGAGGATTTTTTTTAATACTTGTGATCATTTTTTTCATTTTCATTCATTTTGTTGACTTATGGTGAGAAAATGTCATTGTTGGATTATTTTGTTAATTTGTTTCTCACTTTGTTTCCTCCCCAGTACTTTATTTCTTGCTCATTTTGTCATTTATTTTGGTTCATTTTAACTTTAAAAAAATTTTAATTCATTAATTTGTTCATTTTCTTTTTCAGTTTGTGCTCAATTTGGTTCATTTAAAAATGATTTGGTTCATTTTATTCATTCTGTAGATAGTTTCCTTCATTTTACTGACTTGGTGTCTATTTGTTTTTTTATTTTCTTATTTACTGTTCACTTTAATGTAGATTTTTTTTAATTGTTGCTTTTCATTTTATTTACTATTGCTTTGTTATTCTTTTTTTTAAACTCATTTTGTCATATTTGTTTCATTTTCTTGATTATGTGTGGATTTTTTTCATTTTTTTTGTTTATTTTATCACTTAATTTATTCATTTTCGTTTTCACAGTGGTGTTTGTATCTAATCAGTAGAACTGGGCAGTTTGCCAAATTACTTAGTCAGATTACAGATTACAGAACAAGGTGTCATCAATCCGAGTCCAGTGTAGAGCTCAGTTCAGTAGAATTCAGTGTAGTCCAGTAAAGTTTTTTAGAGTCGAGCAGTGCTCCAGAGAGATCAGTAGAGTCCAGTGAAGTCTAGTAGAGACTCCACCGTAAAACTCTACTGGAGAATTTAAGACAATAAAGCCAAGTTTCATCGATTCCAGTAGAGGTACAGAGAGCTCAGTTGAGTCCGGTCTAGACACTCTAGGGGGGCACAATACAGCCCACTTTGGTACAGTCCAGTAGAGTTAATGTCCACCAGAGTCCAATATAGTCCAGGGTTAATTCTTGTAGAGTCCAATAAATGTATTAAAGTCCAGTCGAATTTAGCAGAGTTCTGTAGAGTCCAGAATAAAGCTTAGTAAAGTCCCGTGTAGTTTAATAGAGTCCAGTGTAGATTCTTATAGGGTCCTGAAGAATTTAGTAGAATCCAGTACAATTGAACAGTGCGGTAGAGTTACAGAGTTCTGAGAAGTCCCACGGGGCGGCTTCTCCCAAACTTTCTTCATGAGAAAAGAGAATTTACGTACATGTTTATGTCCCTGATTGTTTTTACTGTCATTTCCACGTCACGTAACGACATGATCTTAAATTTAAAGGTTCTTGCCTGACGACTCGTAACATTACTGAAAACATCCACCTGAAGCTTAAATTCACAGGAAAAACATGAACTGTTGTTAAATACTACACTGTAACATGTCTTCATCTTTACGAGATGATCTTCTTGAAGTTCTGGCTGGTATCGGACCTTCACGCTGGTCGTTGTTGCTGATACAGTACTTGCACAGGGACAGAGCGGAGCGAGCTTTGTTTGGAAAGTTTCATCACGTGAACCTTCGATAACAAATTTCTGTTTTTTTTTTTTTTTACACATTTGACTACTATTGAAGTACATTTATTTGGAGTTTACAGACCTTTTACCCTCTCAACAGGTGAATCTGAATCAGAACTATTATTATTGTTATGACAGTGTGCTGTCAGTGACATGTGAGGGATGACTTGTGAAATGATGACAGTCACTGAGCTGCAGCTCAGAAATAACTGCATGTTAATGCATGATTCACACGTTCAGCGTCCGACACAGGACCAGAAGAACTCAAACTCAGCTCACACACTGTTTATAGGACGTCAGTGAAATGTATCCTGTCAATAATATGAGTACGATAAGCCACAAAGTACTTTCATTACATACAAGTACAACTCAGCAGAAATGTGTTTATTGGTTTTATTTATGTTCTTCCATTTTTCTCAGTGTTTTGTTACTGTTTGTTCTTTTTCTTGATTATTATGTAGGTTTCTTTTTTTGTTCATTTTATCCATTATAATATTATTTTTTGTTTGTTTTGTTTATTAATATGTTCAGGTTTTGTTGACTTTGTTAACAAGTCAATAATATTTTTTCCTGTCAGTTATTTTTGGATTCATTTCTATGATCATATATTACTTTTTGTTCAGCTTTTTTGTATATTCATTTTAGTAATAATTTTGTGCATGCTAGATTTCATCTCACTGAATCAAAATGAACAAAGTTAGTTTAATCCTGATTCTTAAACATCTTATTTTTTTTTACATTTATACACTAAAAAATACAGAAAGAAGCTGTTTATAGTCTTTATAAATGATAGTATGTTTTTCTGATTTTGGTTCCATGAACTTGTCAC
>JAQQAE010002557.1:0-22039 GCA_029823295.1 Pseudamia nigra | reverse complement strand
TATTTTACATTTTTTTTCTTCCCATGATGACAGGTGAGGCCGTGCCTCACCTGCCTCCCCTGACTGCACGTCACTGCACTCCGCACTGTACAGCACAGGAGACAACATGGAGGAGATGACTGACAATGGCCTTAGCCAATCAGGACAGAGAACACAAGGCGCGTTCATACACTGTATAAAAAGTACCGGTACATGAAAATTGCACAAAAAAAAATCCGCGAAACAGTGAGGCGGTGGAGGGTGAACCGAGGGACGACTGTAGTACAGATGCGGCAGATGAAGGTACACAAGCCTAGAGCAACATCTAGCGGCTGTCAGTATGACAAACACCCTATACTCGAAATCCTTTAATATACAAGTCGCTCTGATGTATTTGTCGCTCCCCTAGCCAGACTATGCAAAAGCCGCGACTTGTAATCCGGAAAATACGGTAACTACAAATCCTGCTTTGTAGCTTGGGCCCAGTAAATAAATCTGCATCTTAGTCGAATTCAGCTACATAATGTATTCAATGGTGTGTTCGGTGGAAAAGCTACATTCATGTGCACCTGTGAAAATGTCTTGGCCCAGTCCAGGTGAACGCCCATCCTTTCCATTGTAGAGATGCTGTGACGGTGTGGAGCTCTGAAGGTGCTGCATGGACAAACAATCACTTAGGACATCTTGCTCCAGGTGAGGACACGGCCGCAGCTGTCAATCACAAAAACAGAAATAAACACAACATGTTTACAAGAAGTGATGTGTAGCCGTTTAAAGAAAGTCCATCTGGTCTGCAAGATTACACAATGTACTGTATGAACAAAATACAATGTTAGTGTGTTTCTAGGCCGTTCTCTATGTGGGGTGTACTTTTTGTTTTCTCTTTTTGCAATAATGTGACTGTAATTTAAAACAGTAACTCTGCAAATGAGTATACATTGTCAGTCAGGGGGAACCAAAGAAAGGCTCATATGCTCCTTTTTGAGTCATGCTTTGGCCTTGGATATGTTAGATGAGTGATCATTTTGCCAACTCTGAGCCAGTGCGAGGCTGCTTCTGTTTCTCTCACTGCCAACAGCAGTAATGGGGGCAACTAAAGACACATTTCAGATGGAGAGTCGATCGCACAGCACAAAGATGAAATCTAAACCTACGAGAAACCTGTGTCAGATGGAGAAATGGGACATCTGTGTTATGGATCAGTGGAACAGCTGACCTCTGCTGTAACCATCAGAGGATTTCTTCGTAATAAAACATTACAGTTGCTGGGGTGCACACCAGGACTGCACTAACAGCCGCGACCTCAGTTCTCTCAAGAGGTTTAGTTTTAACATCCTGCAACGTATAACGGAGATGAGGTGCACATTGTAGCAACATGAGCAGAGATCAAGATGCGGATTGGGAAAAAGGTAATCTAAATATCACAGGCTTCTGCTTTTATTACAGTATTAGAAAAGGCTTGATCACAAGTGGCAAGAGAACACATACTCTTTACTCTGGTTGGAGTAAATAGCTGTAGGATTAATAAACGCTTGCTTAACTCTCAAAGATAAAATAGAATGCTTTTATTGTCATATATATATACACACATACACAAAATTCTTCTCTGCATTTGACCCATGCCCTGGGGGTGCAGTGAGCGCCCACAGTGCAGCACCCAGGGAGCATTTGGAGGGTTAAGGGCCTTGCTCGAGGTGGCCTTCACCTTCCCCACCCAGATCTTCTGCCGGTCTGCAGATTTAAGCCGGCGACCCTTCGATCACAGGCCCGCTTCTCTAGCCTCTTGGCCACCACTGTGGCTCTGGCAGCACAGTCAAACGGCTTCAAATCTGCTGTTTTTTATGTGCAAAATCACCAGCAAATTTGCCTTTTCAACAATGCAAATGAAAAATTGCCACTTTAACTATTCAACTTTATGATGCTAGAATGTGACTGACAAGTAAAATGAATATGAGAGAGTCAGACATCCACAGGTAAAGACTATAATAAAAGTATCACAACCCAAACCTTCATGTCCAATACTGTGAAGATTATTAAACACATTAACATTTACAAAAATAATACACTGACTCTTTTCCTCTGCTCTCCATGCTTGCTTCGCTATTGTTTTTGTTTTGTTCTGTTTGAAATAAAAATAATATAATCATGACTGAGGTACAAATGTGAATATGTGAAGGGGGTGGGAGTACATAAGTACAGTATAACATCTTCCTGCTCCTTTTCAAGCAACCATAGCACTAGTGGACATTATGTTCTTTATTGTATGTGTATGCTTTTGCCCATAAAGTTAGAATGATTTGTTTTCAGACACATTCCTCTTTTGATTCCCGTTTAAACACATCATTAATCACCTTTGGAGGAGATTGATCAACACTTCAATAATAATATATCTGTATAAACAAAAGCAGTAGAAATAATTTAGCTGAGGAGAAACAACAAATGCACTCTGGGTCATTTCCATCCAAATTCTGAATATTAATTCAAATTAAAATCTAAACTCAATGTAAGTCATTTGTATTGCTTTCATCATGCTGTCATATTAACTCTCTTGACTATTCCGTAGTTCTCAGTGAAGTGTACAGTGGTGAAAGGTGATAACTTTACGATGCCAAGAGAAAGCGGCGCAGCTGCACTCACTCATTTGGACCAGTTGAAGCCCAGTGTAAGAAAAGTGGTCCGGTTACACCAGACAAGGCTCACATCCTCCATCAAGACTTTTCTTCCCAAAACTTTCAGTCCATCTGTTTGTGCATCTGCCTTTCTGTTTGTCTGTCCATCCATACATCCACCGGAAAGTAATTTTGTGGTTTGATTCCCATTCTACACCATTATTAGCATCTTCTCTACTTTGTGTTTCGCTTGTCTGCTCATCCACAGTAATGATCCAAGCAGACTGATAACTTTGTCTGCACGTGACCTCCATCTTTAAACGCAATCTGCTCTTCTGGAAACCCGAATGACAAACAACTGAACTTTTCAACATGTTTACGTGTGCAGCAGTTTTTACAGCTGCCATTAACCACATGATGATTTCACACTTAGATACTCTGTGTCAGTAACTGTGAGCGTGCATCCTCCTGGGGATGCTTATGAATGCCCTGCAAAACATTCATCACATGTAATTGTGGCTCTGTTTTCCCCAAAGTGACACTCCTAACAGTTTTCCTCCAGCCTCGCTCCAAGAGTGGAGTAAGAGCGTTTGTTTGACATTTGTCCACAACATCTGGCCACTGGGGTATTCAGCACTACAGCTTATTAACAATGCTACAAGCACACATGTGTTTCCCTTTACGACTCTAAGCAAAGGAACACATCATCCAGCCTGCCACTATCCAGCCCCTTCCACAACAATGAGCCCTTTCTCTCTGTTATGTACCCTCCTCCAGTCAGGGAAAGAACCGGCTTTTGACCAGAAACACGATGAAATGTGGTCAAACCTGATCTATTGTCGGGGGAAACAATTCTCAAAAACACCCCACCCCATCTCTCCCTCAGCCTTCAAACCTCAAATTAAACCAACTAGATGAAGCTGTGGATAATGTGCATCAGAGCCTGCCTCTTCTATTTCTTTGAAACACAGACCAGATTAATAGTACATTTAAAACTGCATTACGGGCCACAATGGCATCTCACAAGGATGCACGAGGCAAGAAAACCTAATCCGAAACCTGTACTGTATGTTTTAAATCTGACTTTAAAGATACAATATGCAACATTTGGGAGCCGGAGTTCAGTGGCAGTCGACTACTCCTTATGCATTAAGTAGGATGAGTTAAATGAAGAGGCTGAAGTGAACTTTACATTTCAACTGACTTGGCTTGTGTTACTGCTCTGCTGACCTGTGTATGTGCTTGTTTAACCTAAATAATATCAAATGGCTCCAATATGTTCTGAGGATTCAGTTCTGTATCGATCAACTCTTTTCATTTGGTCACCTGTCTTATGAAGTAAGAAGATGAAAAATCCTCTTTACATTATCAACATCATGTACTGTACTACGACGCCTTTTATTTCTATTTTGCCTACCAAACCAATAGCAGAGAACATTACAGACAGTGCATTTTTGTAACTCGTTTTTGTTTAATCTGAGTTCAGAACTGTTTGCTGAGTTTGTTTCATGCCGTTGCCGGTCTACCTCTGTCCTGTTACACTGCCTGTCTAATTAAAACGCAATGTTAAATGCACTGAATGTCATTTCTGTCTTTCAGTCAAAACAACAACAAAAGATATAGTTTGATGATATAAAACAGCTCTGAATCAGGTAGAAATCATTTTTACAGACAAGGTATTAAAGCCCGCAGTAAAGTTTTCCTATTTCATTTACCTAGTTTACCTACTACAGAAACAGTACTGTATATTATTATTAGTATATTTATTTGTAAACACTCCCCAAGTACATGTAGAGGAGTAAATGTGCTTGCGTACTATAGTACATGACAGGCAAACAGTAAAATTAGAGATTTTTTAAAAATTTAAATGTTTTGTAAATGTTTTGCATAAGTGCACAAGACAACAAAATATACCATAATAAACACAGATATAGTCATTTTTAGACATTTTCACATATGTCCTTCATAACATAGCAGTCTTGGTTACTTTACTCTCGATATTGTGAATTACTTTTAACAGCTTGTTCCTTCCACTCCCACACAGTACCTTACCTTTCTACGCACCTGTTGCTCTTTGGCCGAGTGGATCTTGACGTGCTTGCGCAGGGAGCTGGGGTCCGTGTAGCGCTTGGTGCAGCCGGGGATTTGACACGCGTACGGTTTCTACAAATAGAAAGAAGAGCATTGACTGTCATGTCAACAGTGTAAGGAGTTAAATCAATTTACATTTATTTCATAGGATGATCAACGGTGATGCAGAGAAAACAAGTCATTCGTTAAAGAAGAGAGCAGGAAAGGGTTTGAGGGAAAATGAAAACACAGTGGGTTTGGAATTTGTTGAAGTGAAGTAAAAGTCCTACCTCTGAGCGGAGAAAGGCGCAGGAAACGACGCGAGAGAAAAGGAAGAAAAAGGTTGAAAAG
Organism: Pseudamia nigra; assembly: GCA_029823295.1. NCBI lineage: Eukaryota > Metazoa > Chordata > Actinopteri > Kurtiformes > Apogonidae > Pseudamia > Pseudamia nigra. The sequence goes on along the minus strand of JAQQAE010002557.1, from coordinate 17,030 downwards.
AAAAGACCATTAATCAGTTATAACTTTAAATCTCGTCTCTCAGTATTTGTGATCAAGAAAGTCATTTTGTAAAGACACTGGGTCGCAGCAGTAGAACAATGATGACGCTGTGAAAAAAGCTTGTATTACAAGATATTCAGACGGAATATGATGTTAAAACACAAGAAGTCGTGTGTTGAATAAACAGTAACAGTACTCAAGTAAAAGTAGTGTTATTTTAGAATTATAGGGACCTAAGTAAAGTAGAAGAACTCAACAAAAGAAGCACTTGAGTAAGAGTACAAGAAGCATCTGGGAAAAAATGACTCAAGTAGTGAGTAACTTCACATTAACTGTCATGAATAAAGTGACATCTCCAGAACAGGTTCATGGCCTATATTGTTAATTATTACTTATTTTGTTAATTTATGTATATTTATATAATTATTTAAATCATATTGTTGCTTGTTTTATTGATTTATCCTGTGATTTCATCCAAGCTGTTAATTTTCTGCTTAATTTTATGGGTTATATTGTTTATCTATATTAACTTGCATGATAATTTGGTTCATTTTTGCTCATTTTGTTGTTTGCTTTGTTCATTTTCTTGATCATTTTATTCCTTATTTTGTTCATTTTCTGTTCAATTTTATTGGTTATAGTGTCAATTTTCTTGATGATTGTTTTTATTTTCTGCTTAATTTTATTGGCTACAGTGTTTTAACATACATAGTAATTTTGTTCTTTTTTGCTCATGTTGCTGGTTATTTTGTTCATATTTGCTAATTTTGTTGCTTGTTTTGTCCATTTCTTAAATTGTTTTAGTGCTTATTTTAGTCATTTTCTGCACATGTTTATTATAGTGTCAATTTTGTTAATTTACAGATTATTGCCTTCATTTTCTGCTTAATTTTATAAACTATAATGTTCATTTTTATTAACATACGTGTTTATTTTACTATTTTTTGCTAATTTTGTTGCTTGTTTTGTTCACCTTTTGATTGTTTTTTTACTTATATTGTTCATTGTTTTGTAATTTTGCTTTGCAGCCAAATATTGTAACTGATTAAAACTTATTTTATCACAAATACAACTGAGTAAGAGTAAGAATTATTCTGTAAAACAACCACTCTCAATCACTTCAAAAAAGTACATCAAGTACATGTAAAGGGGTAAATGTACTTTAGTACAACCTACTACCAGCTACAAGTTAATTATATTGTAAATTTTATATTTCTTTGATTAGTTTTTTCTTTTTGTTCAGGCTTATATGCTATGTTGATCATATGACAATTAATAGATTTTTTTGTTACCTTTGTTCTCAATTTGTTGTGTATTTGTTGATTTTCTAAGTTTGTTTTAATTTATTTGATTATTGTTTTCTTTACGTTTGCTCATTTTGTTGTGTCTTTTGTTCATTTTTTAATTAGTTGATTACTTTGTTGATTTTTGATTTTCATTTTACCTGGTTTTACTCGCCTCGTTGCTTAGTTTGTTTACTCGATTATTTTCTCATCTGTTGGATCTCTTTTTCTTTGTCATTTTTCGGGTTCATTTTATCCTACTCACTGAGCTGTGGCTGAACATAACTGAGTAGAACTAAGTACAACTACATTTTTCCCCCCCACCATAAACGTAATTACAGAAAGTCAGAGTAACTGAGTAAATGTATTTGAGTACTGGCCACCTCTGGTAATCACGCCTTGTTTTTTGGCACAAACATCAGTCATACAGCATGATGAACATCCCGTAGACGCGTCATTTGATCACACTTCGCTTCTGGCTTTGTTCATAAAATCCCACTGTGCTGGGAAAAGTTCTCACTTAAACACTGTGGAACAATTAAGAGGTAATTGCTCTTCAAGTTGTCTGGTGTGACTCCATGCCGTCAGTCTGCATGTCAGCGTGTGCACTGAAAGACGGGCTGGAATATGGAGAGCGATGAGTGGAACAGAAGTGACATCTGTAAAAGGACTGCACTGTCATGGAGTTTCCTCATCATTTCACATTCCTCTCATTAGCCAAGCAAATACAGCATGTAGCTCGCTGATTGAGGAATTTTTCCCTCATGGCTTTTCTCTTTTTCGTCTTCAGGACTATACGTTGGCCATTAAAGTGTAAGGAGATCCGTGTCTTTATTAGCTTTCCCTCCATACCCCTGCCTTCTCTGTAAATAAGCCATTGTTATTCCAAGCCGCTTACTGTGCCACTCATCTCCACTGCGTTTGTTTTGCCAAGCGACGCGGCCGGTACAGCGCCGAAGCTCGAGTCGAAAAAAAGAAAAAAAAAACAAGTACGACTTCTGCGTAGAATAAATATCATTAAAGCTAGAAAATGATTTTCCCCTCAAGTGTTTCTGGCAGCGCTGGTGTGTTAATGTGAAGCCATAAGCGTCGGGGTCCCAGATTAGCTGTATCGTTTGTCCTACTGTGGAAAGAGTGGGTGGTGGAAGAAAACCCTTAACTAGTGGAGTAACACAAGTGCATATTCAAGAGGTTTGAATAATTTACTATTTCAGGAACCAAAAGCACCGGTGTCTGGCCAGTAAGGCAGTAAAGGGGGAACACACTGTCGAAATATAAATATTATGTGAATATTTTTCCCCAGTTAAAGAGATTTTGTTATTGAAAAGCTATTTTTGATCCAAATAGACTCTGGATCTGAGTCTGTTAAGTCCTTCTTCAGTCTACCACCTTATGTACTGTATATGCAAGATTAAAATGATATGAAGGATATTTTATACATTATTTATAAAGTTTTGTTTGCTCAAAGTGGATTTATCATGAGTCCTATGGCCCTTTGCTGCTTTAACACGAAATTTCCACGCCAATGGACTAATAAAGGTCTATCTTATCTTATTATCTATTATTATATTATTATCTGTTATTTAGCTCTGTGACAGTAATTACTATCACAAATATGTTATGATCCCTTTGTGTGTGATGGTAATCGACCACAGAAAAGCAACAGCAAGGATGGTACAGTAAGCACGTAAAATGAAATATACATCTGAAATACATATGATAAAAATGAATAGTGTGTGTAAAATCATATAAATTGAACTGACATGAGTTAAAATGAATATAAAATGATTTAACAACTGTAAATGGATTACCGCTACTGCATGGCACACAATAATAACAATGAATAGTAAACAGTAATGCAAAGATATTGTACCACACCGATCAGCCAGAACATTATGATCACTGACAGCTGAAGCAGTAATAATGTCATTTATGTTTTTACAGTGTCACCTGTGAGTGGGTAGGATACAGTATATGAGGCTGCAAGTGAACATTTTGTGTATTTGAAACATAAAATTGGGCAGCGTAAGGATGCAAGCAACTTAGATAAGGACCAAACTGTGATGTCAAGACAATTAGATTAAAGCATCTCCAAAATTGCGGGTCTGGTTTAGTGGTCCTGGTCCTACAGTGGACAGAACCCCATGAGGAAAGAAGGAAGGACAACTACATCTCAATCCAGTAGAGTATCTAAGGGAACAAAACATTACTATCACACAATCTGGTTGAAATCTGGTTGTTCATCCCTAGACCACTTTTGTTGGGGGACTATCCACTGCAGACTAGAACACCACAAGATCTTTAAGTTTGGATGTAATGACTCAGTTGTGAATCATCACAATTTGCTCCTGGTCAAAGTTGCTCAGATCCTTACTTGGTTTTGAAAATTTGTTGCTTTCAGTGTAACAATGTTGGGGCTGAATGTTCACTTGCTGCCTAATACATCCACCCAGTGACAAAATCCATATAATCAACGTTGATCATAATGTTACGGCTGATTCAGTGCATAATATAACTATACTGGCTTTAACAATTGATTCAGGTAATTATGAGAACATTTTTAGAGCTAGAACTTTACATGTAATTATTTACACAGTATTGACTGCAATCATATTAGTTTTGGTCTGGCTCTGGCTCCTACATATTTATCAGAATTGTTAACACCATATGACCCCATGACCTTAGATCCTCAGGTGGAAGCCGTCCGGTTGCAAAGTTGACAATTCATTATAAAGCTGACCGAGTCTTTGAGTCAGAGTGCTTCAACTTTGGAACGACCCACCTGAGGAGTTAAAGCAGGCAGAATCAGTGACTTCTTAAAAATCATTTTTATACACAGGCTTTTACATTTTTTATGTGTTCTTACCCTTGCTTCCTTTTTTATTGCTTTTACTGTGATGTGATGTTGTCTGCTTTTATTTTATCTCTTTTTTTTACTCTCCCTCCATCCCCCCTTCTCTCCTCCACTTGCTTATTCCTGGATTTGGACCTGTTTTTTAATTGTCTTATTGTTGCTCTTTATGTTGCTGTTTGGCCACCTGGTTGTGCTTTTGTGTATCATATTGGATATAATGTATTGAGCCTTGATTTTGTATTGTTGTCGAAGCCCTTTAAAACTGCTGTTTTTAAATGTGCTATAGAAATATTTATTGATGGTTTATTTATGGATTATTGTTCATTTAAAACCATGATCGTGAGTTTTAGTGAATTTAAGATTTATAAACCAGTGATTAGTGACTTAAAATGTAAATATCCTTAAACAGGAAGAGCTTAAAGTAAATAAATGGGGCAAAAGCAAAGGAAAATGTTTTAAAACACAGCAGAAATGTCTCTAGAGTGTAAGGAAATGACTTAAACGCCATCAAACTACATCATTTGATCAGAACATCCTGTGTCCTCCCTGGCTGTGTTGGCTTGAGGATGGTGATAAAGTGAAGTACTGGTGGGTCTTTGAGACATGACGAGTGGCAGCGATGGCTGACTCAACCTTTCCGTCCTTTGCACAGGTCAGAGAAACAGGCAAACCTCTGTCTGAGCACACAGCTCTCATCCAAGTCTGGTATGGCCCAAGCGGTGACTGTTTAATGGAACTGATCATTTAATGATCTGCGGCCCGTCACTGCCAGATTCAGACAGCGGGAACACCTCACCGCTTTGTGACTGACAGCAAATGACACTGACACTGTCAAGATGTGGGAATCGGCTCCGAGGCCTGGATGGCAGAGCGGATTGTACAAGCAAAGGAGGGATACAGTCTATGGATGTATCGACAAGGGATGTGTCATGAGTTTCAAATTTTCAAAAAGCCATTATGTTATTTAAAAAAGTGAATCATTTTTCAATTATCTTCATCTTTTAAACCAGGAGTGTCCAATCATTGCCACAAAGGGCTGAGCCATTCTCTACAGCAGGTGATTTCACTGACCTACTGTCCCACTGATAATTCTACAGTGTAAACACCTTTTTTAGTGAGTGGCTGGAAGGGGGAGCTGCAATCTTGACCCTTAAAAAAAAAAAAAAATCACACTTTTCCCCTTAACGCCCTTTTAGGTCACTGGAATATATCTAAAAAATATTAAACAAGAAAGGTTTTTTTTTTTTGGTCTTTCACTCCAGTTCTCAACATAATTTAACCCTTTAAATGCCAGTGTTTTGACTACACTTACTGTCCACACACAGACACTAATTTCTCAGTGCACATGCACATCAGACTCTCGCATTCATAGAACAGACCTGAAATAGATTGAGTATAAATAATTTATTGCACTGGTTTATAGTCACTGTCATATCCTATCAGTTCAAAAAAGCTAATTATCTCACACAAAAATGCAAAATGGCGATTTTTGTGTGTGTGTGTGTGTGTGCAATTTTTAGCCTCTTAATGACAGGGTTATATTGGAATTAAGAGGATTTCACATTTCTGCATTGCAGTGGCAGTAGGATGAAAATATGTGGCTTTAATCCTATAAGTTTTTTGTCTAGACAGTGAAAAATTCTGTTTTTTTCAGTGTTAATGTTGAAATTCCAAAATTCATTAAAAAAGCAAACATCTTTAACAGATATTAGCACACTAACTGCCATAATGAGAGCAAAAAATACAATTGAAAAACCTTCAAAGCGCCTCATGAGGGCCTGACGGTTACACATACGTTCTTGTTTTTACCAGCGTTTGGCAGCAGCGGTAATCAGGTCGAGTGGGACATATCCACATGACCTAGAACAACAGTGTGAGTGTAGCAACGTGACCATTACAAATTAACGCATCTTAAAATTTCTGTCTGGGAGTTCCACAGCTTTTTCCACTCGATGCCTCCGCAAAATCCAAGGATACAAAAACACATTATAAATTGCTATGACATTTATATTTTTACAGAAAATTGCACTGTTAAAATCGTTCTGAGTTGATGGACTTTGCTGCCTGATCCAAACTAAGGACAAACCTGTCAGCTGTGACGACGCTGCATAAAAGTGAGTGAAAGACAGTAGATTCACAACCTTCAGAGTAAAGTAGACAGTGAACGTTCTCCAAACATCACAGGTCATGAAGTTTAGTCTTACTGAGCTGCTTCACTGCAGACAGACGTCACTATCCAGTACGAACACTCTCAACCTCTGTTATCTCTGAGTTTCTCTCTGTGATCACATAGTGTGTTTTAAACAGCTGGAGACGCTGTAACACTGTGATTTACACATTTACAGAAGGTTTTTTTTTTTTTTACTTTCAGTTGGTTGAGTATGAAATGATGCATGTATTGTCTACATACGTCAGTGAGCAGTCTTTTTTTCTGATATAATATTTATTCTGTGAATTCTGTAACTTAGAGTATTTGAAATGAAACAAAAATATTTGCAGACTAACAACAACAACAACAACAAAAAATACTGATTATCAAATCGTATTTTTGCTCAATAAAATGTTCAGATGCTTCAAATACTCTAGCATTTTACCTCTGTAAACTGCAGGGTTTGTTCCTATTTTGATCAGTTTTATGATCATTTTTTGGGATTATTGTGTTCACATTTGTGTACATTTTTGCCATTTGGGTTATTATGTTGTTCATTTTTGTACATTTTTATTCATTCTTTGAATGCTTAGTTCATTTTTTTAATATGTTGATTTCTTGATTGTTTTGTTCATTTTTATTTTTTTGTTTATTTTAATACTTATTCTGTTCATTTTTGTACTTTTTCTTGATTGTTGTTATCATTTTTGTACATTTTTGTTCATTTTCTCAATTGTCTTGTTAATTTCTATCAATGTTTGTTAATTTTATTGATCGTTTTGGTCATTTATCTTAATTTTAAGGATGAATTTCTTTTTTCATCTGAGTTTCTACAATTTGCTTATTACTCTTGACTTATTGCTTATTGACTTTATGCTGTGAGAGCCAGCATACTCTCACACCATTAAATCAAGAAAATCATGATTTTGAAACATTTTATTATCTAAAATATTTAAAGAGTGAAATAGTTATAAATGTTCCAATTCATTTACAGTAAAAATGGAGATTTAAGAGCCACTTATTTTTTTTTTTTAGTACGAGTTCCCAGAAAATTGAACTGAACAGCTTTGGGGGTCACTTGTCGATAAAATCACTGCATGTATTTTTATACTCTAAAAATATATAAAATTTATGGAGGTGAGAAAGAGCAGAGGGTGAGTTGCTGACCGTGTCCAGGTGAGTGCGCTGGTGCTTGGCGCGGTCGCTGGAGTTGCTGAAAGCTTTCTGGCAGCCGGGATGCTGGCACAGGTACGGCTTCTCTCCTGTGTGACTCCTCAGGTGGATCTTCAGGTTCTCCAGACGGGAAAATGCTTTGTTGCAGCCCTCGAACTGTGGAAGACAGACGTAGACGCACATTCATACGAGGCACGGACGCCACAGGGGAGTAACACCCACATGCATGCACAGAAAGAAACAGAAAAGAGAAATCAATCAGTGTGAAGCGGGTGGATAATAATGAGCTCTCTGTGCTGCAGACGTGTCAGGGTTTCAGTTGCTCACACAGCTGGAGGAGCTCACACCATTCCGCAGAATTAGACATGGAAAAGTGAGAGATGCTGCTTAAAGGAGTCGACGTATAGTCTCAAACAGTGTTTTCCAGAATTCTTCAAAAATGTAAACACTATATAATAAGCACTGAGCAAAAGAATAAAGTACAAAATGTAGAAGTTAAACAAAATGGACATAAAATTAACAAAATAATGCACAAAATGAAGGAATTGAAGAAAGGAATTGATGTAAAATGAACAAAATTATGCCCAAAATTCAGAGGTGGGTCGTACTCAACTACTTGAATAGTTGTGAGAAAAATGTACTTCTCAGACTAGATATACTTTTTACTTTTACTTGGTTACATTTGTGAAAAAAAAACCCGAATTTCTACTCTGTAACATAATCTTCATGTATTTAATTCCAAGTATAAAATGTAATTAAATGTATATGAATGAGGACTGCACAAACAAAATAAGTGTGAAATAATTAAACACTAAATGAAAAGCACTGAGCAAAAAATAATGCACAAAATTAAGAAATTAACAAACAAAACTGACATAAAATGAACAAAATAATGCACAAAATTCATTTGGCCACATCTTGATGTGTCGGAGTAAATGAATCAAAAACAACAAAAAAAAAAAAAAACAAAATGAGCAAAAATGAACAAAATTATCAAGTAAATTAACAATGAACCAAATGACCAGAATAAAAAATGTGTGTATTAGGCTGATTCTACAGCTGGTGCAGTGTTTTCACCTCAAGACACAAAAAATAAATGTGTTGTCTCCACACGGCCCAAACATAGAAAAATTCAAGTTCCCACTCTTTTCTTAAAATTATTTTCCAGGACATTTTCAGCTGTTATTATATGACACACACGTTATTATACCATACATTAAAATATCCCACGTACGTACCATGTTCACACTCAAAAAGGACAGAAGCTGAAAATTCACTACAAAAAGATCAAAATAATCAAATGTTAATAAAAATGATCAAAATAGCACCAATATTTAACAAAAATCAACAAAATAAGCAACAAAATTAGAAAAATGATCAATAAACAACTAAGTTAATAAAAATGAACAAAATAACATCAAAATATAACAAAAAATTTACAAAATAAACAACAAAATTGAAGCGAGACAACAAGATAAAGAAAACGATGAGCAAAAACAGTCAAAACAATCAGCAGAATCAACAATAATAAACACATTAAGTGATAAATGCTGCAATAAGCAATGACAAATCAAAAACCAAAATGAACATAATAATGCAAAAAATTAAAAAATTAAAAGACACAGTGGACATGAAATGAACAAAATAATAAAAATGTTTAAAAAAAACAATAAAATAAGACACAAAATGACTTAAATCTGAATCGAGAAAAAATATGAAAAATTGAACAAACTGCTGAAGCCATAAAAAAGCCCCACTGTCCTCAGTTTGGTGGAGGAAGATGTTTCCTTATTCAATCATCTCTTCCATGGCTCTTAAATTACTCAACTAACTCGCAGACCTGTGTTGAAAACCACGTTCACTTGAGCGACGGCACACGAGGACACATCTGCCTTGAGGCTCGTCTAAGTTGCCGGGGGAAACTGGAGTATGGCGTATAGCGGCGCTAAATGAGCCGTAATGCATAGCGAGAGATAAGTGTTGTGCTGTGTATGGTACGTTAGACTGACAAGTGACAGTGACTGTAAACAAGCTCATATCCGACCCAGCTCGGCCCATTTGATCCCGACCACTCAGCCAATGAACACCACAGATTTGTTAACACATGAATGATTCATGAGGCGTCTCATATATCCACTCCTGCTCTTAAGCAGAAAACACGGCTGACTGGTGGGTGAGGCGGCGCCTGACGAGACCCCCCTGCAAGAGCTGCTGTGTAAAGAGTCACTGAGTGTGTTGGTATACAGTAGGACGGACGCCATGCTTCAACCTGACTCATATTATGAACCCATTGAGGTATTCAGTGGCACCTTGACATCACTATATGCAGAGGACAATAAGAACACGGGGAGCTCGTCTATACTGTTAACTGTCTGTCATCCTATCTGAGGAAACAGATGGACAGATAGCGAGAGGGATGCACAGAAAACAGGGTTAAGACACGTTAACCCTTTTATGCACTGTGTCCACTACGCTGAACAAAGTTTTGCAGTAAATATATAGTACGGTAATTAAAAAAATCAAGGCAACAAGCAAAGCAAAATGTAATAATACAGTACAGTGAGTATTTTGGCATAAAATGAACAAAATAATCAGGTTGCCTTTATGATAATTCCCAACATGTGAGCAAAACTCACTTTTGGGGAAGAATTCACAATGCCTTTTTGCAACCAATCCCAAATGACTACTCCTCTGTCAAACACACGCAACCCTATAAAAACACACCACAGCTTTGGAGAAAATGACATCTGTAAGAATGCGACGACTGGGGCAACCTGACCAGGACGGTGCCATTGGAACGCTGGAGGCAGGATGGACCACCAGACAAATGGCTACAATGGTGTGTTCACACCAGTGTTCTTTGCCCAGAGGAACAACAGCAGCCCAACCACGACCTGGTCGACCACGTGTAACGACCAGAGACCAGGAGCCGTACTGTACATCCACCTCGTACACCTCAGAAACCAGGTCTGACCCACCACCATTACTGCCACTAAAGACAGTGTGGGAAGTTACACTAACATGAATACAAAAGTAGATGTTTAGGAGGAGTTTCTTCAAGTATTTCAAAATATGTTGACATCCAAGTGTCCTATTTATTGTCGTAATCCTAAAATTTCTATCCGTTTGGTACAGTGTTGTGTGCTTCTTTATGCCTTTTATGCCATTTTCATATATTTGTTTGCGCTTGAGACTTATATTACTAGGAATGTGTACAAAACAAACAATTGCATCCTCTTCAATGTGAAACTCTAAATCTAAATGTCAGACTCTTAAGGTACGTAACCACGATGCTTCTCTACTCTCAAATCCCACCCAAAACCAGCTTCTGGCAAAGAGCTAAGATGAGCTGAGTTTTAATATATCTTTATCCATTAAATGTTAGCACAGTGCTGCAGTGTCCACTGTCCATTGTACAGTGACCTTTAGTGAAGTCTGCTGACGACAGGTTGGGTTACAGCTAAGGAGAGAGTGACACCATTCTTCTAATGGGCCTTCAGCTTCATCTGGGCTCAATGCTCATCTGTGGCCTCCTTCATTCACTCAGGCAGCACAGGCAGGGCCTTCTATTCACCCAGGCTCCATTTAATATAGACGAAACCTAAGCCTGTCATGGAAGAGCCGTGTTCGGTGACCAGCCTGATCTGTGTGTGTTTGGGAGTCTTAATCTGCTCAGTTAGACACAACACAAGAGGGGGGTTTTGAAATTAAAATTTTACAAAGATAGATAGTTTTATATCAAATATTTCAGTGTTTAAATGCAGTGGTGGTGTAACTTGCTATAATATTATGACAACTAACTGGTGAAGTGGTATTGTTACAATGGCTTTTATCAGAGGTTGGATGTACTGTATTAGGCAACAAGTAAACATTTAGCTCTTGAAGTTGTTGCACTGAAAGCAGCAAATTGACCCAGCTAACTAACTTTGACAAAGACCAACTTGTGATAGTACATAACTGGGTCATTGCATCTAAACCTAAAGATTTTGTTGTGTTCTCGTCTGCAGTGGGTAGTAGCCCAACAAAAGTGGCCTAGGGATGAACAACCAGATTTCAAACCCACTAAGTATTTGTAAAATGTGATGGAAAAACGGGTTAGATTCATGAAGACCCAGGTTCATAATTTACACAATTTGAAGTATATGTCACTATAATGTCTAATGTGTAATGTATTGTCAGTTATTTCAGCAGCTTTCAGAGTTCTGGTAGAGCTCATGCCTTGGGTTACAGCTGTTCTGGCTTCGAAACGGGGAACCTACATTACATTATGTGCTAGTAATGTTTTTGTTCCTTTAGATTCTCCACTGGATTAAGATCCAGTTGTCCTTCCTTCCTCATGGGGTTCTGTCCACTACAAGGCCAGGACCACCGAACCAGACCCACAGAGATGCTTTAACTCAGTTGTCTTGACATCACAATTTGGCCCTTGCCATTTGCATGTTACCCACTCACAAATGCCACCATAATAAGATAATTGACATTATTACCGCTTCACTTGCCAGGGATCATAATAAAATGCCTGATCAGTGTACATGCATTTGTAGTCATTATATTTATGTATTTTCACAGTCTTATACTTCCAACAGTTTTATTACAACCTTCTCCTTTCTTGAAATGTAAAGTTGTCTTTTAAATTGACAGACATCATATCTGTACTGATGGCATAATTCAGTCCAGATCAAAAAGCTATCTGCCACCAGACATTGACTGTATTTGTCTTAGAAGTTAGTTTCAATGGGTCACAACCAGAAGGGGCGGGACTTAGGCACCAACTGTTGGACCTGCTTCCTGTCGAGTGAAACCATATGTCACCAAATATGGTGATTTTTAGAATCTGTAATAAACAGAAGGAAGAATGAAGTATTATCATGCTCCTTTGTTACAAAGCTGAAAACAGAGCGGAGATAACGGTTCTGACTGGATAGTAACCCTGATGCAGTCAGGTTGAGTGGATATGGCGCTAACTATTAAAATAATAATCAATCAATCAGTAATTAACATCTTCTATTTGTTTATTTATAGATAGCTTTTATTCCACAGAACTCAATGGCATATTTCTAATCATATTTATTTATTATCCATTTTAAGTGCATGTTTATACCTTACTGTGTGCTTTTGTCTTCAAATAAAATGATCAAACATGTCCTTGAGGGATTCATTAAAGTTGCAAGACTGTGGGGAAATATTCTGTGGACTGATGGGACAAAAGTTGTACTTTTTGAAAGGTGTGCGTCCCATTACAGCATTTCATAAAATGATCATCATATTAAGTCAAACACAGTAGTGGTAGGTGATGGTCTGGGGCTGCTTTGCTGCTTCAGGACCTTGGTGACTCACTGTACTTGATAGAAGCTGGAACATACGTATTTTTTAATAAACAAACAAAAACACACAAAACAATAACATTTATGTAAACTTTTAACAGATCCTTTGTAACATTCCCAAGCTCCAGACGTGTTAAAAAGTGCTTTTAAGAAACACAAAAAAAAAATAAGTGATCTAGGGTTAGGGTTAGCAGGATGCTGTTTTGGACCCCCTTAAAGTCCTCAGAAGCTTGCCTTCTGTCTCCTACTGAACTGAAAGAACACCGCCCTTATTTTATTATATGCAACTGGTTTTTAAGGAGAAAAAAAAATCCACTGATGAATTAAGAGTCTAGAAAATGTATGTATCAAATATGACACATTAGGTTTTTAAAGGGTGCAAAAACATTGTTTTTAAACAAAGCCAGGTAGGTTTGGATAGGTTTATCCTTTAATAAATTAAATCATAATCATTTGATTTCTTGGATATCTGTGTTAAAATTTGTTTGATGATCTGAAACAGTGACAATTGTGAGAAATCCAGAAAAAATAAGGAATCAAGAAATACTTTTCACAGAACTGAAGGTGAAGGATCTGAATACTTCTTCCACCACTGCAATTTGTCTGAGTGCTCAGCGTCTAATCTGTTATGTTTGGACTGATGATGAGACATAATTAAAAAAAAGCATAAAAAATGCTTAATGTGACCTCTTGACTGCATAGAAACACACAAACCTAGGATGAGGTAGCGGACGGGAATGTGGTGTGAGAGGCCAGGTTTCATCATTGCACACAAACACAAAATACGCACATAAACTGTCCAGGGTTTAGCATGCAGTCATGGAAAACATCTGAAAACGTCACACAGTGTTATACAGCGGAAATATAATTTTCTTGAGTTGTGTCAATCAATGTTATGCGTAGAAATGAGAGAAGCAGCCAGGGTGGGAAAGTTTAATAAAAATCTCAGCAGAGGAGCATCCACAGCTCCACAGCAGTCATGACAGACACGGTCCATGCTGACCGCTGAAACACGGCGCCGAGCTTTTGAGTTTGGAAAACAAACACGCCTATTATTGATGTGCCAAATGTGTGTATTTATGTATAAGGGAATAATCACTCTTTCATTGCTTTCTTTTCCGCAATACAAATTTGAAGCTAAATTTTTAGTTCAGGGTCCGTGGAGGGAAGCGTGTTAATCGTGTAGAGCGTGTTATTACTCTGGGATCTGGACTCACAGGCGGCGGAGTATGAGGTTTTCCTGCCCGCTGGGAAACCAATAGTCAGTGTGCTCCTTAACCATGGACATTACCCAGACTCTGCATGAAACATTTTATAATACGGTACGACATTTTAGAGTGGTGAAAATGACATCTTCTGGAGAGTTGAGTTATGGTTGAATATTCAGAGCGTGCAGTGTTATTTATCCATTTTCCTGCATAAATGTGTGTGTACACCTTTCATTACACTTGTTTTCCTACATTAGCATTATGTACTCTGTGGCTGACATTAATTATTCTAATATTCACCATCAATTGATAAATAAAACAAGCTATTAATTAACTTGTTATCAGTATACAGCTCTGGAAAATGGTAGCGGCAACTGCAAATTGTTCTGGACTCTATATCTCTACATGTATGACAACCATCCCATTCCAATGTTGAATTCCAAGCAATGAACACCTCATTCTACTTAATAAGGCACTGATTATGTGATCCTCTGAGTCAAATATTATTTAAGGAGGAAAAGTAAGTAAATCAGGGTTATTCCCCCAATTATACATTTCTGAATTATTCCTATGTTAAAACATTAGTATTACATGTATCTTGTTTATAAATGAATATGAACTTGTTTGAAGTTTTGAAAATGCAAATGTCAACACCATAATTATTTTGAATATTCGATCAGTCCAGTCCAATTCCTCTTGCTACAGCTATATGCTGATTTGCACACTCATCAGTTAGTCATTTCATTGTATAGCTTCAAAGGTATCATAAAATAGCAACAAATAAAAGCCCTAACCCGCAGTGATGTATTCAACCTATTCCCCCATTTCACATACAGTAGGACCAGATATGATGCCACATCAAGATGAAACGTATTGTAATTTACTGACAACCACACAGAAAAGGTGAAATACACATGACCCTGAACATAAATTTCCATAGAGCATTTTGCCTTCTTTCTCAGTGTTGTCTGAAACTTGCTTTAAACTAATGAACTACTTATGAACTGTGTGAGATGTTACTGCTGGCTCTAAAGGAAGAGAAGCCTGTTGTGTCTAACATCAGAAATCCAAAACCAGAAGTGTCAGTTCCATAAATGAGAGCAAACAGTGAAAGATTAATATATCTTTCCCCCATCCATTAATCATTGAAACTAATTTCCAACTGGACTAACTGAAAGGTGCTGTTTAAAGTCAAAATTACATATGTGTCAGTATGCTGTGTGTGAGGTTGTGTAAAATAGGAAAACTATTTAGAAAGTAATGAGGACAGTCTAAAGTGGTACAAACAGATAGCTGTGGTGGCTCCTGACACCACACAGTATTGATTTTACCTTTGATATTATCTATGAAAACAGTTTAGATGGCGCTAATCACATTAATTGCTTTAAACATGTTTGGTTTTCCTCTCTGAAATCTGAGGTAAAATGGCAGATCACCACACGAGGGGAGAGGGAGGGATTTGAGCCCCATTTGACACCATCTCACTCTTGAGTGGGGGGCTCAGTAGCTCTGTAAACATTGAGGATGACAGCGGGGTCTTGACACGGCTGAAGGGGGCGAGAGCGGGTTGAAAGGGTCGACAGGTAGCTGATCACAACAGACAGATTATGTACCCAGCGTGTAGGCTAGTGGAGCTGTAGCATGGCCTGAGGCCTTCATGGGAAATGACTCCTGACTGGCAGCGAAAAGGGCAAACAGTGTCAGAGCTAAAAGGCAGCAGTGTACGACTCTCCTCACATGCAGCGGCTCGTTAGCTGCCTGCTTGAGCTGCAGATGATGGGAACAAACCAGCCGTTATGGAAGGGTGTTGGAGGAAAATATAGTTGCTGACATGCAGGACAGGAATCTGATTAAAAGGTTTAATAAGAGCAGGGATGGAGAGGGAGGTGAGGTTCTCTACAGCCGCAGGATGTTGCCCACTGGAGTCATTTGTTCTCCTAGAGCAGTGCTTCTCAAATAGTGGGGCGCACCCTCCTGGATGCCGGGGGGACGCGTGTGACCCTGAGGAACATGTTTTTTTGCCGTACTGTACTAGAATAAAGTTGCGCATCCACTACAGTGCGTAGTTGGCAGTGGCGCTCTCGTTGTCCCTGTGGTGTAGGGTTTTTTTTTCACCAAGCAAACGATACGAAGTTCAGTAAACAAACCCTCAGGAGACAACACGGAAAAAATTCTAACAGGGATAAAAAGTAAGGTGGAGAGAGATGGAGATAATGAGACAAAAGGAAGTCACCTGAGCGCTAAGACGAGGGAATATGACAGAGCGTACGAAGCACTCGGCTTCACTGTGACAACGGTGGGAGACGAGGAAAGACCGGTGTGTTTGCTGTGTCTAAAAATGTTGGCAGTGGAAAAGGGTGAAGCCAAATAAATTAAGGTGTCACTTGAAGACATTACACCCCAGTCACACTGATAAGCCACTGGAGTTTATACAGCGAAAACGTGCCGAATATTGCCAACAATCATCCAGCTTTGTGATGCTACTTTGGTAAAACACAGAGACTCTGGACCTTTGTGAGACTGGTTTTTCTGCTGTTGCTGCACTGAAAACCAAGTACAGGTCCCAGGTCAACACTGAGCAGGAGCTGAGCATCGCAGTGTCGTGCTTCCAACCTCGCTTTGAAAAGCTGTGAACTGCAAAACATGCTCATTGTAGCCATTTATCCTGACGTCCTCATTTTGACAAAAAAAGAAAGAAAAAACAACACAAATTGTTTTATTCATTTTTGTTTTGTAGGTTATAAAGTGTTTTATTTACTGTGCTCCTGAGTTAATGTTACTGAACTGAATTTATTATTATTCATTGATTTTATTTTATTTTATTTTTTAGTATCAAATGGTGCAATAAGTCAGTCAAAAAGTGTTCACAGTTTAAATAAGGATTTTTTTTTTATTTCAGGCAAATTGGTGCACTTTAAATCTTTTCTGTTACAGATTAAAAACAATGTTAATAAAGTTATTCTTTGTAAGTTGAACTATATTTCTTTCTTTTTCTTTTTTGTTTTCTTTAATGTTAATAAGGATACAATGTCATGCAGA
>JAQQAE010002556.1:0-22044 GCA_029823295.1 Pseudamia nigra | reverse complement strand
TACAAGTCGCTCCGATGTATTTGTCGCTCCCCTCGCCAGACTATGCAAAAAAACCGCGACTTTTAATCCGGAAAATACGGTAGGTTATTTTTTTAATGTTAAAATATTTTGTTTTCATTTCATACTTCAAAAGTGCCAAAGACATTACAGCCTCTGAAATGTTTCATATTTATCAGTTTGTAAGACATTGCAATCATAAGTATCCCATGCAGTGACATCGTTTTTCAATGTGCCTGTTTTCTGTTCTATGAAACGCACAAAACTACTGATTCACTTTTACACGTTGGTTAGTTCCCTCCAGCGGCACAAATGTACAGATGGCCTGCCCTCTGTAATGTGCTAACACTTGAACAGTTTTTTTCAAAATATGGGAGAATGTGCTCTTTAAAGCATTTATTATGTAGCTGTCTTTGCAGGTATAATGTTTTTATGTTGTAATTTTTAAAAGCCATTTTATCTGACTTTGGTACTTTCAAAATACTTGTTTAGCCATATGTTGCATAATCTGCCAAACTAAATATATAATTTACTTTTTGTTTGGTGCCTGCCTTGTTTACAGTTTGTGTTATAACCAAAATATATACTGTATGTCTAAAACCTTTTGTTACACTTAGCTTATAAGCTGTTGATTTAAAGGTGCTGTCTAGTCTATAATGTTGGCAAACTACCTAGTAGCCGAACGTTTGTTGTGGACCAAGATAAATGTTTAAACCGGTGACCTTCCAGTCAATACAGCTTAAAGTCTCACACTTGTCAAGCTAGTATGTCTGTTCTTTTCTTACCTGTACCAGATGTTGAAGGAATCTGAAATGCAGGGTGTCTCTCCTCAGTCCTCCTGTGGTTAGATAAGCTACAGTCGCCAGCTCAGTATTAGCTACTGCTACGACTGTCTTAAACTGTGAGTGAGTGAGTGCACCTATGAGGATGTAAGCTGTGTTGACTGGCAGCTTGCCCATTCAATCATGTACCGCAGACTGCAACAAATCATTGGCTACCAGCTAGTTACCAGCATTGTTGACTACACCTTTAAACTGTCAACAGTAAAAATGGCAATATATTAATGCAGATGTTGTATACAGTGCCTTAGCAAGCTTGAAACCAAAACCAGTGCAGACATACCAGTGCTGTGCCTTAGGTGACATTTAAAGCATTTAAATTTTTGTTTTTTATCATTACGTTATTAAATATTGCAGAGTTGTAACTGTTGTATAATTACTGCCTTATTTAGAGACACAGTTTATGCTTTGTGTAAAAGGCAAATAAAACTACTAAGTGTCATATGTGTACAGACTTTATTTTCCACCACCTAAACTGTGCGGCATATTACGTAATGATTTACAGTATCAGAGGTGGGTAGTACATTTACTCAGTTATGTGTACTTCAGTAATAGTTTTCCAAAAAATGTACTTCTGAGAGAAGTTATTTTACACAACTGCACTTAGTTACATTTATGGTGGTAAAATGTCTTTCTATGTAGTTACAGTTGGCCAGAGCTCAGTGAGTCGGAGTAAAATAAATCAAAAAAAGGAATAAACAAGATAAAGCAAATTAACAGAAAGGGGGACAAAATAAACACAAATAATAATCAGCAAAATATCCAAACAAATAAATAAAAAAATGAACAAAATACACAACAAAAAAATGAGCAAATGTAAAGAAAAAAGTAAATTCATAAAAATGTACAATAAAAATTTATACAATCAGCAAATGCACAATAAAATGAACAAAATTGAATATGACGAAGTAAATTAATAAATATGAGAATAACCAGCAAAACTGAGTCAATGAAATGCCCATCAAAATAAGAGAAAACATCAAAATAATTAAATACATTAGTAAAACTGTAATATAACCAATAAAACTAAACATGTATGTAATGTAACAAATTCCACATCATTAAGTTACTCATGACTTAAGTATTTTTTTGACAAACTTAGTTACTCTTATTCAAGTACTTATTATTTCTACTTATGGTGTAACAATATTTTTACTTGAGTACAGTCTGTTTTCTCTGCCCACCACTGAACAGTATACACTGTAGATGATCCTAGCAGATGCTAAGCTGTTCAGATAGTTCTGTTTGGTTCAGTAGAAACATATTCAGACAAGACAAACCAGTGTTAACAGGTGACGAACTATATTGAACCAACAGTGTTGTATTTAATGGTGGTGTCTTACTTTTTGGTGCCTGGGGTTAGAAATGAACTTGTGAGGTTCTGAAAGTCTTGAAAATGTGTTGATCAAATAAGGAAAAGACTGTAGAATCATAGATGGTGTCTTAGTCCTCCCCCTCTATTTAGAGAGGGAGGTTCCAAATTCACAAAAATGGCTTTCACCTCCTCCAAGATCCGAATGTTTGTTGTTGTCCTCAAAGGGATGTTTTTGTCCTTGAGATGCAGGTAGACTGTGGAGTCCTGTCCTGAGGAAGTGGCTCTTTGGTGTTGGGCCATTCGCGTGTGAAGAAGTTGTTTAGTTTCCCCAATATACAGTTCTGAGGATTCTTCACTGTATTGGACTGCATAAACTACATTGTCCAGCTTGTGTCTGGATATTTTGTCCTTAGGGTGGATCAGCTTCTGCCTTAAGGTGTTTCCAGAGGGGCGCAAAGGATCCATCAGTTGTACCTTTCGTTACCCGGCCGATGAAGGCTGCATTTGTTAACTGCATTTGAAGGAACCGTCAAAATGGGTCAGCGTCCGCATCAACGGCCGACAAATGCAGCCCACATCAGCTGCAGCCCTTGAATTGAGTCACAGCTATACACACATGGGAGAGGAGGTGCAGGCCCTGCATCCCAAAAAGCTCAGGAACTCTGCGTCTTAATTAGGGAGAACAATGAAGTTGCCTATATAAAGGGGCAGTGACGGCTTCCTTTCTCTTCATTCAAGAAAAATGTTTTTATATACAGTGTATATATACAATTTAGATTTCTTAAATTATAAGCCATTTAACAACAACGATAATAAATATTACAAACTGATGTATTTATCGTTAAGTGTCAAAAATCAATATTGTAAATATTTCTTAGAATTTGTAATGGAAGTTACCAGTACAGTAACTTACGCAAAAGTATGGGTTTACTTTGACCATTTCAGCTTTGAAGCACCGGCTGGTTGTCGACTCTGATGCTGCGTCCTGTTCTTTTGCTTCTTGTATCTTTTCTTGATACCCTGCAATAAAAAATAGAACACCTCCTAGTAATTTCTCACCAATTCTAGGCCCATTTGTTTACTTGTGAAAACCAAAATGTTACCTCAGGAGATGATGTACTTCTGTTGTGGGTTTTAAAGTACTCCTCAACGGCAGATCCCTTGGTCCTGCTAACGTATGAGTTGAAGACTTGACGTTTAGAGTGTTTGACCTGTTCACAAACTTGGACATGCTTCTCCAGTCTGTGATAGGAGAACTTTCTGTTACAGACTCTGCACGGAAGAAGAAGGAGGTCTCTGTCTTCACTGGCTTCTAGTTCTGCGATGCTGGGATGAGAAGGACTCAGCAACTGTGAAAGATATGCTTCCTCTGTTATTTTTCTTTCTAATGCTCTCTGGTGCTCTGATTCTGGTCCACAAGCAGTTTTCTCCTCCATTGTACAAGTTATATTTTGTCTTTTGTGGTTTACTTTTCCCTGCTTTGTCTCCTTTTCAGCTTCTTCCTCTTGAAAAGTGTCCTCATGAGTTCCTTTGGTTCCCTTTATTTCTGACTGGGGATTCTCTGCAACTTGTATGCGAGTCCTGTCCTTTTTGACCTCCTGTTCTCCATGCTCCTTTGTCATTCTGTCCTCTTTCCTTGGATCTTGCATCTTCCTCTGTTGTTTAACCTCTTGTTTTTTGTCCTGTATCAATTCTCTGCTTCCCTGTGATTCTCTCCTCTGGCTGGTTTCAGTCTCTTCTCTTCCTCTGTAATCATTCACCTGCTCCTCAGCATCTGCAGCAGCACCAACACTATCCCACTGGAACCTTTGCCTTATTAGTTCCTCAACCTTCCACAGTTTCGTCTGTAGCATGAGCTTTTTTGTGTGAATCACTTTGTCCATCTGCAGTTCCCCAATGGGTTGTCTAAATGAATCTCTATTTAGCTGCTGTGATCCAGTGTTTTTTCTTCTAATAGTGTTTGACATATATTCCTGTGAATAAGATGGGGCACTAGACTTATTGGAAATACTGATTTTTCCAAACTCATCAAGTTCAAGAGGGTCATGTGACGTGGGGTTAGGGGTTTTTTTATGGCAAACAGGTTTGTTTGGAAATGGTTTATTTCCATCACCTGTTCTAACATGTTTCACTTCATAATAAAGACGTACGTGGCTTTGTCCTGTGACGTTCTTCTCTTGAGACCTTCTTCCCCTAGCATTCATGACTACATTGGATATCTGTGTGGTTCTTCTGTTAGTATGACACCAGGGCTCCACTTAAATGCTTTTCACCTAAAATCTTTAACACAAAACAGGGATGTAATTAGAATTAAAGCTAAACACAACTAAAAGAGGCAAATTTTACAAATGTAAAATGACTAAAAGTTTCAGAGCAAGAGAGCTGAATTAAATCCTTTTTTGTTTACAAGGCTAATAAACAGTTGCTAGCCAAATTTCACTGCCAGAAACAAAACGAGCAGCTGTGACTTACCAGTTCTCCTGAAGGGGTCCCTCTAAAGTTTAAAAACACTCTGACTTTTGACTGTATATAAGTCTGGTTTCAAATTAGGGGTCAATTCTGGTTCAAAGCCATGTTATCTGATACTGCGACTCCTTTTCCTGAAGTTTTCATTCGTTGCTTAGTAACCAAATATGTGCGCTGATTTCTGATTGGTCAGTTCCGCTTCACTTCCGGTAGTAATAGCCCGTATGTTTCAAAAGAGGAGCTGCGGAGTGAGTTGGACGCATGGTCGGGTGATTATTCCAGGGCTTTTTCAAAGATTCAGGTGAACCATATTACAGACAGCGGGCTATTATATAACGTGCATATCGTGCGAAACACATTTGCTCTTATTTATGAACATTATTTAAATAAAAACAAAGCAAGAGGTGTGTTAGCGTAGCTCTGTACCGGGATGGACGCGGCACCAAATATTGTCTCATTGCTTGTTTTAGGTCAACTATGTCACGTGAAGAACTCATTTCTGTGGATTATGAGATTTTTGGTAGAGTGCAAGGTGTATTTTTTCGGAAATACACGCAGGTGAGTTGAAAATCAATAAGCTAGACAGTATGAGTTGAACATCACTGCATCCTCCACAGTAAAGGTTATGACATACTGTTCAAAGCTTGAATTAAGATGAACATGCCCTCAATCAAAAACTATGCATTTTGATTTGGAAAAAGCAGTGAATCCTGTATATGCCCGGAGAGCTGACTCTTCTAACAGTACAGGACCTACTCAACTCATAACAACAATTCATTCCATGCATCACAGCTTTACCCCCACCCACTACCTGTCTGTAACGCTCAACTCTGTTTGATTTTTCCAGGCAGAAGGAAAAAAGCTGGGTCTCGTTGGCTGGGTCCAAAACACAAGTGCAGGAACTGTTCAAGGACAGCTCCAAGGCCCCCAAAGCAAAGTGAAACGGATGCAAGAATGGCTGAAAACCACTGGGAGCCCTAAGTCACACATCACCAAGGCAGAGTTCAAGAATGAGAAAACAGTTGACAAGTTAGAGCACTTATCTTTTAACATAGTTAAATAAAATAACCCACAGATTGTCTGTGTACTACTGCCCTTGAAGCATAGGGTTTATTTATTGAATGTTTTATTGACTGGGATATGCTGACTGCACTGTATTTATTAACTGTAAAATATGAAACTACATTAATAAATGTAAAATTGCTTTCAGTGAGCTTCACTGAGGGTTTTTCATTATTTTATGATGGTGACTTGGAACGGGAGCATGTACAGTACAGGTGCATCCTCAAAACTGTATTAAATAGGGTTAAAAAGCAGGTTTTTAGAAGGCAAAGCAGGATATGAAGGAATCATTAGCTACCAGTAAACAGAGCCAGCCTTATGTTTCCTTGTCCATATGTTACCCAGTTCTATGGGCAAGGGTGTTTTTTTATTGTGTGTGTTTTAAGTCACTTTTACAATTGCTGTAATTGTGGATTATTTTATTGATTTTTTTTTTATCATATTAGTTTTGATTTAGAAGTGCAACAATTATGTTAATTGTAATTTTTTGCAGTTAATAGTTTAGTGTACAATGTTCCTCAAAGGCCAAGATGATGCTCAAATATCTTATCTTCATTGTTCCACAACCCAAAGATATTCTGTATAATAGGGGAGAAAAAAAATCCCAAAAATATTGACATTTAAAAAGCTACAATCAGACAATTTGGACTTTTTAACTGAAATAGTAATTTTTTTTAACAACCAGTGCTACACAAACTTGGTCAGAGAATATTAAAATAGTTGCTGATTAATTTAATAATGAATTACTATATGATTTATTGATGCAACTCTCTTATACATCTTAAGATTTACATTTAAAGAGTAAACACAAAGATTTAGTGACAGAGTGTAATCAGTAAAAGAATCAGGAAGATAAAATATTTGATGTGTATTTAGCTCATTTTGTTGCTTGTTTTGTTCATTTTTGTCCAATGTTATTAGTTACTTAGTTCATTTTTGGTCATTTTTGCTGCTTGTTTTGTTCATTTTTGTTTGATTTTATTAGCTTTATTGTTTATTTCATTAACCTGATTATGTTATACAATGTTACTCATTTTGTTGCTTGTTTGTTGATGTTTTTGTTTGATGGTTTTACTACATTTTGTCAGTTTATTTGGCAATTTCAGCTGATTTTGTGGCTTGTTTCATACATTTCTGCTGTTTTTTGTTGAGATAGTAGCATTGCCTAGAATGACTGTTTTATTCATCACACGTCTAACGAAGCTAAAGAGTACTGTACTGTATTTCGAAAAACAACTACGTACTTTAAAAAGTACATTTTCAAAGTAAGTTATCTAACCAAATGTAGCTGTAGCATAGGAGACTCGGTACAGCAGGCGTCGGTGTGGATATTAAATGTGTTTTTAATAAGTCAGTGACGAGGGGAAACAGGGCCGGTGTTTGGTCCTTCCCTGCAGTAGGCGGCACTAGCGAATTGAAGCTGACATCTGAATTGCTATGAGCTATACGGTTTGTCTTCTTGTATCACGTTGACTTTAAGCAGTAGACTAGTCTGGTGTGTTTAGTGTATTTATATGATTTTAAGTGATTTATTTATTTATGCTCTACTGCGACCTGTCTTGTTTATTGTGCCAAAAACGGTCTTCTGACACGCTAAAGTAAGCTAACGTCAGCTAGCCGTTCGCTGTACCGTGTCTGTAGTCGGTCAGGTCAGGACTAGTATGTGGACATTTAAACGACAAAATGATCAAGTGTCTGCCAGAGGAGCTGCAGGGGAAACTTCGCTCTGGTGTCGCTGTGCCCTCCCTGCAACAATGCGTGGAAGAGCTGATTTTGAATAGTATCGACGCCGGGGCGACTTGTGTGGGAGTCAGAATGGATATGGATGCGTTCAAGGTCCAAGTAGTTGACAACGGTGCTGGTTTGAGCGCTGAGGACATGGAATGCGTGGGAAACCGATACCATACAAGCAAGTGTGAGTCGGTGGAGGATCTGGAAGACCTTAGGTTTTATGGGTTCAGAGGGGAAGCCTTGGCGAGTATAGTCTCTTTAGCTACACTCGTTGAGATCTCATCCAGGACTAAATCATCTGGGAAGACTCTTGTTAAAATGTTTAAGGATGGGGAGGGCTTAGATGTGTTTGAAGCAGAGACATCTAGGCCATCTGCAGGGACGACTGTTATCATTTGTAACTTCTTCCACAATATGCCAGTGCGGAGGAAGAGGATGGATGCTGTGTTAGAAAGTGAAAGGATCAGACACAGAGTTGAGGCTATTTCTCTAATGCATCCCTCTGTGTCCTTCACCCTGAAGAATGACCATACAGGTGTCATGATGGTGCAGCTTCCTAAAGCCAGAAACACCTACCACCGGTTTGTTCAGATCCACAACCTGGGGCGAGCACAGAAACTAGCAGAAATAAACTACACCCACCAGCAGTTTGAAGTGATGGGTTACATTGGAAGAGAATGCCACTACAACAACAGCTTACAGTTTCTGTATGTAAATGACAGACTGCTCCTGAAAACACGCATTCACAAGCTTCTCAATTTCCTCCTGCGCAGACTGAGCAGTTCAAGTCATAAAAATGACAGTCCGAATGGGCAGTCTGCCACGAAGAGTCCAAAGCTCAAACGTAGCCAGGAGCAGTATGGAGTTTATATTGTCAATATTAAATGCCCCTACTCAGAGTATGACATTTGCCTCGAGCCTGCCAAAACTCTAATTGAGTTTAAGGAGTGGGATGGGGTTCTGCACTGCATAGAAGAGGCAGTAAAAGCTTTCTTGAAGAGGGAGAACTTGGTTTCTTTGATCTCTCAAGATGACATGGAAGAATATACATCTCCACAGTTGTTTGGTACTAACAAGACAAACCAAGAAGACAAGAGTGACCAAGGTCTCCAGACCACTGCTGGAACTTCAAAAATGGATTGCAGTATTGGATTGACACTGGCATCTGCAGCTGTTCATAGGAAATTAAATTATATTGCATCAGTAGACAGCAATGAGCATGATCAGCTGGAGAGTAAAGGTGATGAAGAGCTACAGCTGAAAATAATGACTGCAAGTGAGTTAGAAATCAGTCAACATTCAAGTGAAGAATCTCTAAGCAAAGAGTGCAATGAAGATGAGCATGAGCTGCAGTTTGACACTGAAACTGCGACAGCAGAACATGCATGTAAAGTACAGGTACAAAACTGCATTAAAGCTGTAGAGAGTTCTCATATTTCTTTTATTGAGCAAGTAGAATGTAAGCAACTGCAAACTTCAGAAGAAAGAGAGAAAAATTTTACAGAAACTACCTCAACCAGTCATGTAAGGTCATCAGAAAACATCACTAATGACATTCAGCTCGATTCAAACTCCATTAAGCAAACTCTGACTAGCTTCCATCACACAGAAGGACTTAAAGAGACATCAACTACTGGAAAAATAAGTCTCTCTCATCCATACCTTCATGAAGCTCTGCAGACTCGAGAACAGTCCCATACTAACAGGCCTTCATTTCAGCAGCAATATTTATCACAGATGGCTGAAGAGAGATCCTTTTCATTTAAACGTAAAATTTCAATAGGCACAAGCAAGAACAAATCCAGCCAGAATGACTATAAAGGATCTGCCCCTTTAATTCCTCAAAAGATACCTAGAGTTATACATCTGTGTCATGAGACTGGCTCTCTTGACCAGTTCAGGAGGATATATGGTAAATCTGATAAACTACAATTACCCTCTCAAGGGACTCATTCACAAAACAGCCCCAGGCTTCCTGAGAGAGACAGTAATTTGTTGGGTTGTCAGAAAAATCCACAAGATTGTGATACTTCAGATATAAAAGAAGATAAAAGACAGAGCAGTGACAAATGTGCACCAGATTTCACTAAATTAAAGCCAGTTGCTGAACGAAGTAGAGGGAAAAAATCGTTGGCTGCTAAACTCTGCTATTTAAAACAACAAAAGAGACGAGGGTCGTGTGAAACAACTCTTATACCATCCACCAGTACTACCTCAGAGACCAGTAGCAGCGTTGGTAGCAGTCTTGATTGCGTCCAAGGCAGCAACAACAATGAAAACCCTTGCATTGCTGCAGTGTATGCTGAACCAGCATCAGCTGGCACTACATATCATCTGGCTGAGACTGAACAGGACACAGCACCAGGTGACTGGCTTCATCACTATGACGCATCTGTGGGAAAAACAGTTTACGTCAACAAGGTAACTGGACTCAGCAGTTATGGGGACCCAGTTGTGGAGGAAACACGAGCACCCTGTACCGCTGATGTCACTAACATGGCTGTTGGCGTCATCACAGAAATGGGTGAGTAGCTGGATGTAGCATGAATCTACTGTATGGGGCTGCACATTGCCAGCCCTCAGTCATTTATACATTTCTGTTCCTTAAACTGTAGGTTTGGAATACAGGTGTTACCCTTTTCAGGTGGATCTAGTGTTGCCTTTCTTGCCTAAATCCAGGACTGACAGAGTGTGTAGCTCAGGGCTTGATGACAGAACTACCTCACAGGGTGATCAGATAGACTATGGTGACTAAATCCACGTAAATTCCAAAGTTCATGCAGTTAGTGGTAAATTTCATTGCTCATGTGTGACATTTTCTACCCTGACAGGTGAATCTGGTGAGAGCTCCAGTTCCCTTTCCTTAATGTATTCAAAATGGAGTAATCCTGTGTTTGTCCGACCTCCTACGGTAAATACAGTCCATTTATTTAACCATGATATATGATGGAAATCCACATTTTAGTGATGTTTTAATTCTGCTTCATTGCTCCTCTCCAGGTTGGTGTAGACATATCAAGTGGACAAGCTGATGGACTAGTAGTAAAAATCCACAACATCCTGTTTCCATATCGCTTCTCTAAAGCCATGATTAATTCAATGAAGGTAACTGTTTGTTTGCTTTTTCAGAATTGACAGCATGTTATTTACAGTGAAGTGCAAAAGTTTAAGCCACCTCGGGTTTGTGATCTTAACTAATGACCACTCTGAAGCCAGAATACACAGGAAATATAGAAACAAACATTTCAGTTTATCCACAATGGAGTGTCAAGTATTAAGTGTCTGTCGCCTGCCTACAAATTTAAAAAGCTTTGACCAGTTTGACAGTATCATATCTACCTCACTTAAACCAGGTTTCATTCAGCTACACATGTCAGATGGTTTTTATTGTTTGAGTTACTTTTGTCACAGGAATGGATGTCACACTAAATATGGGATTTTGCCTGTGAACCCATTTAGTTCAGATTTTTATGTGTTTATCCTGTGCAAATTGTCTGTACTTTTATTCATCATCCTGCAAAACAGCAAACTAAAAGTGGATATTTCCAAATTCTGCTTTCTTAACAATTTTAGTATTATGTTGATCATTTTTATGCATGTGTATGATCATTATACCGGTAAATGCCAATAAGACAAGGTGGCCTTAGACTTTTGCACGGTACTGTGTATTGTTTTACTATGTTCCTTGCTTTTCTTGTAGGTTATTCATCAAGTGGATAAGAAGTTTCTTGCATGTCTCATCAATACTAGAGAGGAAGAGCCTGTAGATCACAATGAGACTGAAGGTACTGTATGGGAGTCTTATCACTGGTTTTTCTGCAAGGTTGAGTTCAATTTTTTTTTTCTTTAAAAAATAAAAACAGGAAACCTTCTGGTCCTGGTGGATCAGCACGCTGCACATGAACGAGTTCGACTTGAGCATCTTATTGCAGGTAAAAAGGAAAAAAGCATGTATCCTCATTTTTTTAATCTGAATGCTATTTTTGAGTCACATATACAATACTTCTGTGATAATTACATGACTATTACAGATTCATATGAGGATGACCCGCATGCGCCAGGGGAGAGACGTCTTTGTTCATCAACTATTTCACCACCTCTTGAGATCAGCGTAGTAGAAGAGGAACTAAGGCTGCTAAGGTGTGTTTGTCTTTAAATACATCTTAAACCAGTTACGTGACCTTGGACATACAACCACTGATGTATACAATAATTTCGAAATATATTTGTAGTTCATTAACATTAATAATAAACAGTTCTTTCTTGTGATCTCTGTAATCCTCTTTTGTCCATGTATTCCGACCGTTGTCATAGTTGTCAACCACAACAGTATATCATTTAGTTTATGCTCGCCTGACAACTTTTAATACGGGATCTTCCTACACCTTCAATTGCTTTCTTCTTCGTTAGAGAACTTTTCATTTATCTACACTTGGATGCTAGTGCAGTCTTCCTTCTACAGGTCTTGTCAGCCACATTTGCGCAGTGTGGGTCTGGAGGTTACCTTCTCACAGGCTTCAGAGCCGCAAGTTCTTGTAGGAAAAGTTCCACTATGCTTCATGGAAAAGGAGAGTAATGAACGAAGGCGAGGAAGGCGATCGATTATCAAGCCTATAATTGAGGTAACACTTTTGACGCTTTGCTATTAAAAGCTGTTATTAATTTGGCTACTTTTTAAAATTATTTTATTACTTCAAATTCACCCTTTTGCTTATTTTGTTTCTGAAATTGCATTTTAGGAGTACCTCCAAGAGCAGATTGAGGTGAGATTGGAAATGTTTTTCCATCTGCTTACATTTCACATGGAGAAATGTATGCGTTTACTTAATAAATGGTACATCTTCTCTGTCTTACTTTTTTCTCAGTTGCTTCGCTCAGCTGGTAGAGTGAGAGGAACACTGCCTCTCACTGTGCTAAAAGTGTTAGCCTCCCTAGCATGCCACGGTATGGTAAATTTACCTTTGTTTATCTTGCATCCAATATTTATTAACTGATGTTTCAAGAAGGGAGACTTATAATCTCTTCAGTAACATGTAGGTTTTGTTTTTAACAGGTGCAGTCAAGTTCAATGACAGTCTGAGTAAAGATGAGTGCTGCAGTTTGGTAGCATCACTGTCCGGCTGTCAACTGCCCTTCCAGTGCGCCCATGGTCGTCCATCCATTGCTCCTCTTGTAGACATCCTCCATTTAGAAAATGATGAAAAGGTAACAAATCAGAGTGACACATCTGAAGTTCAGAGCAAATGCACTATTTAAAGAACAATGTGACTATGTGTTTATGTCCCTACAGGAACTCCACAAACCCAACCTACAGAAGCTAAGAAGAATGTACAAAGCATGGGCGCTATTTGGAAATAGATAAGTCATGATGTATTTTGGTCAGCTGAATGAGTTGTGAAAAAAAGACAGTAATGTTGTTACTGCAGAAAAATAGAAAGAATTGTACATCACTGACTGTTGATGAGTTCAAAATGTACCAAGCATTCTCATTTATTTTCTTTTTATTTATTTGAAGACAAACACAAGAGTGATTGAAATAAACTGACAGTGATGAAATGCAGTGTATTGCCAATGAAGAAGGAGAACATAAGTATCTCATTCACAACATTGTAGGGTGTGTATGCTTTTTTAGTACTTCATACAACGTGAAGGTTTTACAGACAACAAGCAAAACTGTGATCCATATTAAATGCCAGAGCAGAAATTTGTTTTGTTGAATCCTTGATGCATCACTGTTCTGCAAATGTTTATGAAGGAGGAAGAAGTGCACAAAGTAAGAAAGTGGGCAAAAATGAAGAAAATAAGCATAAGAAATTACATGTTTTTATTTATTCAGCAGGGATGATAATAATAATGCAGCCAATGCAATATATATGCAATATACAGGACTTCAAATGATTGCTAAGACCTTCTCCCCAGTTATGCTTTGAAGAAACAATAATAGAGACATAAACACTAAAAACACATACACTTTAACACAAACAGACAATATTGGACATCAGGAGACTAGTACAGATATTGAACAACAAAATTTATATGACAGTGGAGATCAACACTTAAGACCTGAAAGTGTTCACAGATTTAGCTTTAGCCTCTAAAATCAGTCATTGTCTTTATTTCACATGGTGATGTATTCCAGGTCTGTGGACCTTTAACTGAAAAAGCGTACTGATCAAACACCTTTTGCTTTTTTGACTTTCAGTCTCCATTAGCTGCTACCCTTCTTTCATATAGTACTCTAGAATCACCTGACTAAATATTTCAGGTACAAGCCCATTGACTTGCTTGAAGACCAATTTCATAAATGAGAAATTCTGAAGTTCTTAAAACACAGTAAGTTGTTACCGGAAGGTCATGTGTTCAAATCCCCAGACCAGCAGGAGATTTGGGTGGAGAAGGTGAAAACCCTTATCCCCACCACCATGGCCCATTGAGCAAGGTCCTTAACCCCCAAATGGTGCCGCACTTTGACTACCCACTGTTCCTTGGGGATGGGTCAAATGCACAGAACAACTTTCATGTATATCTACATATGACAATAAAAATAACTCATCTTATTGGCTTTGGGTCCAGTCTGTGTTTAAAGCTTTTTTGGAGAGGCAGAAGTTTCATTATTATTATTGGTTTCAGACAATTCAATTCAACTTTAATATTTCAATTTTTTGTTAATGTACAAGGTGAGCACAATGACACTCCTAGACTTCAAAGAGTTATAAGATCAAAATTTATTGGAATTTAGTTACATCAACTGATACCAGATACCACTTGAAATTTTCTGAGATCATGCAACTGTAGCCACTAATGCATAAGAATATTCCAGTATGGTTACATTCAACATAAGTTTGAAACCGAGGGGTGTTTTTGTGCTAAAATAGCTATCTTCGTAGTATAATATTTTGGTACTTTTTCTTCCCTGTGACTTTTATCATATATCAGCATGGAACAACTGTCACCATACAATTTCCTGTAGGATTGATAAAAGTATTTCTGATTCTGAAAATTAAAAGACAATAGAACAAAACATCCCCCAAAATAATGAAGGAAAGTAAGTAATGTTACAGATGAGCACGATGAATCCCTCAATCCACCCTGAAAGCTGCACTTATAGGAATAATGCCACGTGTAAGAAAAAGTGTGATTTTAGTCATATTTCAGTACCAATTTTAATTTATGTGTATGTAAAATGACCATCTTACAGCTGGATTTCACGGCCTTGTACCATTGTTCCTCTTGTCAAGTGTTTGAGGATCAGTTTGTGTTCCTGTGACCACCTCATTTGAAGGTCCGTCTCTTCTATGTGCAACAGAGAACAGTTTGAAGGCAACAAACGTGTGACAATAGGACAGGTCATTGAGACAGATGAAGGATGATGCTGCTCCTGTCACACGCGCACTCGACCCCCCATTTCCGGGTCATGTCACGTGACTCCTCCGCCCCCACATGTCCAACGTCTCCTCGCCGCCTTCCGAGTAAACAACATCATTTCATTATGTCTCCAACAGAACTCGATGCTTATCTTTGACGAGGGCGGTCCCAGTGAGCTGAGAGGATGAAAAAACGAAACGTTATGAATGTGTTACATAAAAGGCTAATTTGACAGCGGTGGTTATTACTGCACACTAAAACTGGAAGCAATGCTCCTTTATGTGATGGCAGCGGAGGATGAAGTGCGTCGTGTTGACCTTGCAAAAATAGGCTTTTATATAATTAGATGGATTTTTTAAAAATGTGTGTCTATTTTCAATACGGCTGTTTCTGCATCCGCTGTGCTTTATGAACTCAATGACTACTGGGACATGAAGTTTTCGTTTTTCAGAAAATGGTTACATATGTGTAGGTTATAAATAGGCTCCCGTTTTCACCCCACATCACATCTGATATGAGACCGACGTTTGTGAATGAGATCAGATACGGGCTCGTTTTTTTTATTGCATTGATAAAACCAGGAGTGATGGCAAGTATGGGCTCGTTTATGCTAAACAAAGTAGCTATATAGAGGATAAATATCAGAAAAAGCTCTTTGATCCCTTAATGTAACGCTGTGTGGTTGCCAGTGTCACCCCCCTCCCCTTCCAGGATGGTACAGTCTTGGTTCATTCATAAAATTCTAGCAGAGCATAAAAGGAGGGGCTTTCATTCTAGTCGTCCAGTTACCAGGTAGCTACATACCTGGAGAAAAGACCCGAGTCGTCCTGCCCAGCGGAAGGCCACAGTCACATTTGACATTGATCAGGATTAATTTTTTTTGTTGATGCTTCACAACAACCTGACGCCTGACATGGATCCAGTGTCTCCCACCTGCCGGACAGAGTCTCCTGTCGGGACACCCTGCCAGAAGACGCCAGAGGAGGCGAGCTCCCCTGCCTCATCCTCAGAGAGCAATGCAAAGGTATGAATGGCTTTTATTATGTTTTCAACCTGGACGCAATGTAATCAGGCTTTCTATGTGAACTACAGGCCGAGCATCCTGATGCTCTTATCTTCACGGTGGGGGAGGGGGCGAGGGGGCTTGATTGATAAGATTTTAATTAACTGGATGCGCCTATTTCATTTTTATTTGCTCATTCTCTTTACATGTTGTTGTCATACGGCTGGATCAGACTGTGGTTTAGGATGGAATGTGACAGAATAGCCCCGTAGGTCAGATTGTTATGATTCCGACGTCCTGGGACCAAATGTGAGCGTGTCGATGCAGCGGTTCATTGAGAAAAATAAATCCATTCAGGAGACTCCACAGCAGCTCTGCGTCAGTGTTGACGTCAGAAACAATGATAAAGTCAAATATTGATCCGGAGAAAAGCTATTTCTGGTTAGGTATATTTAAAGAAAATGTAACACATGTAAGATATCGTCTGGTTTACACACAAATGAGGAGATTTGTTTAAGTTTAATTGCCATTAGTGACACAGAGTTGAAACCACTGGCTCCGTGGGGATGTTTAATGCTCTCCACTGTGCTCCTCATTCTCCGTGATTTTCATGTTTTTCAGGAGCTGAGCCAAGACATGAGTGTTCAAGACGCCCCGTTTGTTCCAACAGTCACTGCAATTTCCTCTACCCCAGATTTCCAGTGGATGGTCCAGCCTACAATTATTACATCTGTCTCCTCGTCTCTGGGTGGCAAACAAGCCAATGAACCGCAAAGCTCTGAACAGGCAACACCCAAAACGGGCGGGAATAAGGGAAAAAATGCCGTCAGAAAGGGGAAAACAGAGCAGGTAGGTTAGCTCAGATGAAGTCTACCCGCTATTGGACAGAGCAGTCAATCGAGTACATTTACATATGCCAATCTGAATTCCTTGTGTGCAACAGTGCTATTGTGCATGCTCCTCTGGTGCTGTGTGCTGGCTGTGTGCCTTCCTTAGGCAGTCAATTTATATTCAGGTCACAGTAAGTCTGCAACAATGGTCTATTTTTAGACGCATTGCAGCGAAACATGCTTTTGCTATTCTTCAGATTGTAATTTGGCAACTGATGTAGTGGATAAGGTGATGAAATGGCCAAATTCTTCAAGGTAACCACTGAATTCTACCTTTTGCACTGCAGCTGTCTCCAGAGGAGGAAGAGAAAAAGAGGATAAGGAGGGAGAGGAATAAAATGGCTGCAGCAAAGTGTCGCAACAGACGGCGGGAACTCACAGATACACTGCAAGCTGTAAGTAAACAGTGATGCATTTACTCAGCTGTCATTTGCACCTACTGTTGTGTGTTTCCCATATGGATAATTCTGGATGTTGATCTGTCTGAAGGAGACGGACAAGCTGGAGGAAGAGAAAGCAGCCCTGGAGACAGAAATAGCAATTCTCCTCAAAGAGAAAGAACGGCTTGAATTCATCCTTGCTACTCATAAACCAGTGTGCCAAATGTCAGAAGAGATGGAGTCTATTTTCCAAGAGCCCGCAGGGTCCCCAGAGCTTCTGTCCAGTCCAGATGAGGACAGGCTACCCGAGGATGGCATCCAGGAAGCTCCTTCACTCCAGGACATAGACATCCCCAGTGATCCGTCTGCAGCCATCTCTGGTAACTCCAATATCTTGCTATGTGCCAGTGCAGAAATAAACATCTGCGATCTGGAGCCCTCTCTGGACATTAAGGAGGGGCTGCTAGACAATATGCTCCCCGGTTTGGAGGACAAAATCCCTCTGGAGACGGCTCGATCGGTGCCAGACATAGATCTGAGCAGCTCCCTCGGGGTCTCGGACTGGGAGACCTTGTACAAGTCTGTCTCCGGCGACTTGGAGCCTCTTAGCACCCCAGTGGTGACCTCCACCCCCACCTGCAGCAGCTACCTGTCTGTGTTCACATTCGCTTGTCCCGAGCTGGACTCTCTCACAGAAGAACTGGACAGCCATAAAGGCAGTGGAGGCAAAGCTGAATCTGTCGACATCCTCAATTCCCCAACTCTTCTCGCCTTATAATTTACAGAGGGAATGTATCCCGTCTCAGCTCTGGTTTTAATTTTGCAGGTTCCTGACTTTGAAATGATAATGTACAACATATGCCACAGTATGCTGTAACACTTCAAGAAAAACCTTCATGAAATGTCTTGTGTGTGACAAAGAAAACATATAGACTTTCTCCAGATACATAGCCAAAAGAGTGATGTAGCTAAAAGCATGGCTTCACTTTTTCAGGAGGGACTGAATTAAGATTTGATTTTAAAACGCATGCTGACAAATTCCAAATACTTTTCAAAACTCATATATATTTGATCTGTTACTAGATCTAAGATGTATTGTGGAATTTAATGTTACAGTATGGTTTTGTGTTTTGGTGTCAATAGTGTATTGATTGCTGTAAATGTTGTATTTACATATTCATTCATTAAGTACCTCAATGTCATCAATTGTGGTTTGACCTCACTGTTAAAATGTTGAAAGTTTTCCATGAAAACATCCAGTGCTATATACAGTACTATATATCTATCAAGATGTAACTTATCATTTATTTTTTTACCTATGAAATTTTGACTTATTTGTTAAATTAAAAAAGCAAGTAAATGAGCATTGATTGCTTATCTATGCTGCAGAATAAATAACAATAAACCTACATGGAGAGTGGTGACTGTTGCTGGTGTTTGCAATCTGTAAGTAGATTCCCAGTAGAATACCATTGGCAGCTCAGTTCTTGCCTTCGTCACTTTCAATAAATTAAAAGCAATAAGGTGAGAATCCTTGCAGGATGAAACATGAAAAGCACAATTAAGGTACAGTATTTTTTTTGTTGGGCATCTCTGGATCCTCGTAGAAATTTTGAGCATTTAGCAATTTATTTTCTATGTTCTGGTAAATTGTTAATGTAGAGTGTACGAAGGGAGCAAAAACTGAGAAAAATAATCAAGAACATGAAAAAATAAGCATCAAAATGAGCAAAAACTCAGTCAAAACATCATTATAAACTGATATAACGTCAACATTTTTAGTACAAGCGTAATGAATTCCAACCACATATTTAAGCATTTTATTCTTTAAATGTAAAACATAAGATGCCTAAGAATGCACTGTAACTCATTTAGTCCTTTTTGATTTAATATTGTACACACAAGGACATTGTACAACAAAAGGAAAAATGACCAAACACTCTACAAAACAATAACCAAACGACTTGTCCCAATGTTCTGAGTCATCCAGGCCATAGTCTGCATCAAGCAAATAACCAAAATCTATAAAAATAACTAAAAAACAAAGCATCAGAATGAACAAAAGTGATCAAAAGATGCAACAAAATGAGCAAAATAAGCATCAATATTTACAATAATGAGCAAAATAGATAACAAAATAAGCATCAAAATAAACAAAAATGAGGAAAATAAGCATCAAATTGAAATAAAATGAGCAAAAGAAGCAACAACGTGAACAAAATGAGCCAAAATCAGTATCAAAATGAACAAATATGATCAGAATGAGAATCCACATAAACAAAAAATGAGGAAATGAAGTACAAATATGAACAAAAATGAGCAAAATAAGCCTCAAATATGAGCAAAACAAGCAACAAAAGGAACAAAAGAAGCATCACAATGAAGTAAAGTGAGCAACAAAATGAATCCATGCACATAAAAATACATTTTTATGCATTTTACTCTTTCGTTGTAACTGATGGTATAGGTGAACTGGCATAACAAATGCATTTCATATTTTAATAATCCAGTTGTGAGTTGCCTTGCAGTGTGCAGCGGCAGCATCAGTGTTCCTTTATGGGAGGAGCGGTGTCACTTCCCCACTTCTGCCCCCACTATGTACTTTTTTACATCCCTGCTTACGTTTGGCTGGCATAGCCTAATTTCCGCATTCCCAAATCCTCCCAGATTGGGATCACGTTTAAAAGTCGGGCTGATGCAACGATTTCCACTTTTTAAAATCTACTCTCGACCCTCGGCTGAGCAGAAGAAAGGACATTTGTTGCACCTGGGATCAAAGTCAGGTCTGTATAAAACTTAGTAAGTCGACAGCTGATTCTTTTTGGTCCATACTGAGCAGCTTCTCGCGCGCCACGCATAGGTCACAGCGAGCAGTTTGGGAACAGACCGTGAACGCAGCAGCAGCAGCTCGGGGATGTATTCGCTTGACACGGTGCGTTTTTATCGCAGTTTTATGCCTTTTTTCCGCAATCTAAGCGGACTCGCATCTTCACAAGGGCATGCTACACAAGGAGCATTTTCTTTGTTTGCACGCTGTTCCATGGAGCCTCCGTGTGCACATTTCAGGACAGAATGTTCTGCTGCTGTCCGGTATTTCCACGTCTGTCGCCACATATGATGCATTTGAAGCCAAAGGCCGTCCGAACCAAAAGCCGTAACGTTTGATCACTGCAGCTCTGTGATGGAATGACTAAGTTGCATAAGGTAAATGCCGCACTGGAGAAAAACTTCCGCTTTCAACTTGACCAGTGGCCTCACTTATACACTCAACAACGTATCCGCTTTACACGAGTACTTATTTATACTAGTACCTCCGAGTGGTGCTTATGTGTTTGATAGTATAGCTACTCGGAACACTGCCCGAGCATCTCATATTCACTGGAAATCACATACATTATACTGTTATAGGCTATTTACATTTCATTTATACAACCCCGTTGTAATTCAGTACATACCACACCAAATCAGCACGTTTAGCATGTAGTATTAGTTATAGGCACCTTGTTTTTTGTCCATGAACATGCATCTCTCAGTCAGTAAAGGACATGTAGAAGTGTCAGCAGTGGTGGGTAAACAGAAAAGTAAAAGTAAACCTACTTTATAGTTCTAATGACTCAAGTTTGTTTTGTTAACTGTACAGTATTGCTTATTTTGTTAATAGGTTGTAGCTCATTTTGTTCATTTTGTTAATATTTACCTTCGCCAAGCAAGACAACGGAAGTTATGTTTTGGATGGCATTGGTTTGTCTGTCTGTCGGCAACGTGACTCACAAAGTTCTGGTCAGATTTGGATGAAATTTTCAAGAAATGTCAGAAGTGGAATAAGGAACAAGTGATTAGATGTTGGTGGTGATCAGCATAAGGCTTTATTTTTGCGCTGACCAATCTCAGGCGCTGGGCATTTCAATGCTCAGTTACCACTGCTCACTTGCCAACCAATCAAAAATCGAGAAGGGGCGGGACATAATTGTTTCTCCTCCATCATGGTGCAGAGAATAAACAATGGGAGAAACTAACTGACAGCTTGGTGTATGATGTAACACTGAAGGATTTCCATGATCTTATGAAAGAAGTGAACGTCTACAACATCCATTGAGTAAGAATGTAAACAGTGAACTTTAAAGTGCAATGTATGTCGGGATGCCATAAAATTGAAGGTCCCGCCCGTATACTCATCTCACTTGGGCAGACACTGTTTCTGTGCACAAAGGCATCAGATCAAATCTATACACAGGCTTCATTTTAATAACCTGACTGCAGATTTAAATTTTAATCCACCATATGCTAGCCTGAAAATATCTTCCACCACTATTTTGTGAGCTAAATATAGTAGTATTTTAACATGTGGACCTTTACGGTGCTAAAACCTTCCCTGTGGACACATGACCTAATAATGTCATATGGGGAAATGAGCTGACTTGGTGGAGGTCTGCGCTCTCCAAGTGCTTTCTACATTGCCGTATTTTTTGCACTATAAGACGCACCGGATTATAACGCGCACTGGATTATAAAGCGCATTATGCAACACAAAACTTAGATAAGTCAAACTTGACTATTATAAATTAAACATTTATTCAAGGTTTTCCACAATAACAAAAGTTGTATTAAAGCATTTTTACAGATTTTTGAGCGCCGTGTACCACATACTGACCTCGAACCGATTTTACCGTAAGCACAAACCAGGAAAAATCTATATATAAGGCGCACCTTCAATTTTTGAGAAAATTAAAGGATTTTAAGTGCACCTTATAGTCCGAAAAATATGGTGTTTTGCTAATTTTTCTTTCCATTGTTGACATTTTGTCATATGTTTCACAAATTTGGGTAATATTTAGACTATTTTGTAGTGATCGACCGATATGGGTTTTTCAGGACTGATACTGATTATTAGTAGCCAAGGAGGCCGATAACCCATATTTGGAGCCGATATTCATTTGCAGTAAAACTGTAAAAATTGGCGTAAAAATGTTGAATAATACAAACACTTAACTTTGTT